>JANHGB010042914.1:84762-115204 GCA_026283785.1 Coracopsis vasa | reverse complement strand
GGCTGAACTTTCATATTTCCAGTGCTGTCCCACTTCCGACATTCCTCATGAAAGCTGTATGCTGTCACACTGCCCTGCCTTTGCTTTGACTTCAAGTAGGAAGCAAATATCATTGCCTCTGACACAAGCCCACTGCTCATCTTGGAAACAGGAACCTTTCTCTCTGTGTGTTGGAGAATAAGAAAAAGATATATTGTCTGTGTTGTGGAAGACACTTGTTACCATTCCTGTGGATGGGTTTATTTGGAATATACATCTTTTTTGGTGAATCTTGCAAAACTGTCAGTAAGACAAAGTCTCTATGGGCTAATCAAATTACTAGCTCTTTATGAAGACCCATGATGAATTATCCAAAGAGGATTAAGCTGATGATCTAATGCCAGGACTAAAAGACAACATTCTTGGTTTTTCTTTGCCAATTCTGCCACAGACTTGCTTAGTGACCTTGAGTAAATCATTTAGTCTGTTTCTTCATCTCAGATGAGACTAATACCTAACTTGAAGGGCTGTCATTAGGATTAGCTAATTGACCTTCGTATAGTGCTTTTAATCTTCAGAGCCCATTACGAACAAACCCCAAGAACTACTTCTCTCTAAAGTCTTAATAAAGGAACAGATGCGTGGAGTCAAGAATTATTGGATACTTGCTAAATTGTCGCTTCTGGCCTCTGCATCAGCACCCAGATGTGTGCACATGGTACTTCACATACTTCTGTACTGTATGTGCAGCTCTTGCGTGCTTCTTGCACTCTCACTCTGTGCACAGAAAGAATTGAGCAATTAAGCCATATTTATGCAGTGTAATTCAGGAAAGAGACTATTGTGATTTGGGAAAACAGTCTTCAAATGAGGAGAGTGATCAAAACTCTCACTTGCATGTTTTTTAACGAGATATTCTGTCTCCCTCCAATTACCATTAGATGCTGCATCTCTTGAAGGCTGTTGAACAGAACAGATCTCAGAATTGCTGGGGAAACATTAAGCTGTGTCAGACAGACTGAAAGTACTGCTTCAGAAACCTAATCTCATTTCCTAACACACACAAGTATAGTTGCTTGATGTGTTAAATAAGCAGGCTTGAATCTGACGTACTGTACACTGTTGTAAGATGCAATAAAGGATAAATATGTACACTTTAAACATTTCAGAAATGAATTACGTCTGTGCTGGTCCTCAGCTACTATTAGGTTTACCACTTCATTACTCTCAGGATTAAATAAAATGTCTTCTTATATTATAAAAGAGGTTAAAGAAATGATACGATTTAGTTCACAAATGGCCTGTCTCTAACAAAGGACATTGTCCTTCTCACTGTTATTTTTCACAAGCATTTAAAGCTTTGAGGTCATGTAAAGAGTTCCTACAGTGTTTGAAAAGTAAGGGGTGTATGGATGGAAGGACAACATGGAGACACCTCTCTTACAGAACAGGAGTCTAAACTGGAAAAAGGAACTCCCTGTTACTTCTGTTTATTCCAACTTCTGATAAAGTGGATAAAGTTACAGCATTGCATAAAATGCTTTGGGACTGGCCTTAAGATGGGAGTGGTGATGGTCATTTGAGGAAGCATGGCAAAAGGGGCTGAGAGGAGGCTTTGGACTGAGTGGGCAGATGGGTTAGTAATGAAAGAAAAACCAGATGTCATCTGTCTTCTTTTTCTTCAAGTATTGCATCACTTGTTTAGATTCATTTAGGCACCACAAACGAGGAAAGCTAATTTCAAATGCTTTTTTGAGGGGCAGAGGAGGTGAGGGGAGAAACTTGGCACAAATTATCATACTGAGGGGAACATCTCAAAAAGCCCATCCAAGAGAAGGGCAGAAACGTGTATGAATCTGCTGGCTGCAGAGTGGGCTGTAATTGAGGCGCGAGGAAACAAGTCAGCTGATGGAGTCAGGGTCTGAGCTAGAGAGAGGAAATTGGGTTTGGGGAGCAGGACAAGGAATTTTTTGTCCAAGGGCGAATGAATGAAGAAACTTCCTACAAACCCCTTGATAACTTTGTTCCATGGTTTAAAGTCACGTACTGCTCAATACCTTGCCTGGTGTCCTTTGACGGGTGAAGGCAAGCAGAATGCCTCATTGGATGCCTGAAGTGTGCTTGTATAAAATATCTGGAGTATTAAGAAATATGCATCATTTATTCATTTTTGACACCCTTACTGTATTATAACGTTACCCTGTGTTGTTACTGGTTTGGTGTCAGGTCAAAGCTATTTTAATGTTTTTTAAAACAGTGTGAACTGACTTTCTCTACTAAGACCTATAAAAATGAGTGTAACGTCACCATTAGCTTTTAAAAGTACTGAAATACATTTGTTTCTAAAAAGGACCGGTGTTGCCACCACTTTCCATCATTCACTGAGAATTGCTATTAAATAAAAAGGTGACACTGTTGGAAAACACAGCAGAAATATTGTCTAGTCCAAGTCCATTTAAAATGAGATATTTGTATGTATGCATTTGTGGCAGGGAAGGTCGATACAAGGAATGATTATGTTTGTTTTCTAGGGCTGTTATGACTTGGTGACCAGTTTTATGGAGACGAATATGGGAATCATAGCTGGAGTGGCTTTTGGGATTGCGTTCTCACAGGTAGGTGCATAAATGCTTCCCTTCCCCCTGTTTTGTCCACTCTCTTTTTTTCTTTCCCTGGCCTTCAAGGAAGGAAGCATTATGGAAAGGGACTGAACTCAGCATGCTCATTAGTCCTGAGGTCATCTGTTCATTGATTTTCTTTTTTTCAACTTAAATGAAGTTTCTCCTTGGGAATATCAGTTACGGTTGAGCTAATGACTAGCTCAAGGAAAACAACTTGTCCCTCCACTGGGTCAAATAGAGGTTAACCCAATAAAACATTGGCTTAAATGGAGCATAAACAGCTAAGAAGACAAATAGCTTATCCATTGTATGGATAGGCTTCTACCTTCTGAGTGTTCTTATTTTGTCTTAAAGGAGTCTAGAGTTCAAATAAGAGTGTACCTTCAGGCCTCCCCATCCTGGACCTGGAGCCTGGAGGGAGCACTTGGTTTTGATGATCAATAGTTTTATATTTTTTCCCCTTTTAGCACAGAACACTGAGCTGAGATCTGCCCAAATTAGATTATTAAACCAATTCCTTGCCTGGACCAAAAGGAGTTTGTCATGGGAGGGACAAGAGAAGGCTAAGAAGGTGTTTGCCTCTCTCTGATATTGAAACTGCCTTTCTCGGACAGGAGCTGGGGAAACCACAGGTCTGGTCAGAATCTTCTGGTCAAGAAGGGGAGGATAAACACCTTTCAATGAGATGTTCCTTTACTTTAGTCATTTGTGTATGATGGCAAAGACTCCTTTGAAACACGCAAAAAGAGGAGGGAGGGAAGCACACCATTGGGCCAATGCAAAAGTGTTTGCAAAATTGGCAACATCTATGATGCCTAAATCACTTCTACCTGAGAGGCAATCTGCCTTCTCTCTGCAGAGGGAACATTGTACAACTGCAAATATTATATTCAAAAACTATCATGCAACTTATATTTGTTTCATTCACACTATATTAAAAATTTGGGTCCTGAGGCAACACTGAAAATAGTATTGTGTCTGTGGAATGACTTGTGTTTATCCAGTGGTTTGAAAAGATGAGGTGCTAGGAAAAATTATTTGACTTCTTAAACCTCATGAATTCAGTTAGCAAGAGGCAGGTTTACACTGTGCTGTGCTGGAAACAGGTGATTTGCCAGTGTTGTTGCTGGTCATAGGCAAGTAAAGTAATGGGAGGGCTGTGGTTGCCCTTTTGCCCCTGCTGCCCTGTGGCGTCAGCCTGTGCTTGGCTGTAAGGTGTTTTAGTTACATCTCTCTGAGTTTTAATTTTCTCAGCAGTTACAGTGGCCTCCAGGATTTTTCAGAGCTGTCCCCAAGCCATATGGAAAATGGGCACCACATCCTCTCAGTCAGTGTATGCACAACTTGAAGGAGCCCCAGGTTTTAACTGTGGGCTTGGATCAGCTCACTATCTTGCCCTGAGGGTATCTGGAAACCTGCTGCCTTATAGCCTATATGTTAGATGTGGGAAGCCCATGATTTGGCCTGTCAGCCTGTTTCATGTGGGTGTTCATCATACCACCAGCCACCCAGAGCATTGGTGTCAGGTCTTCAGGATCCAGAAGTGGTGAAACTACCAGTCTGGAGCTGTTGGTGCATAGATCAGGGGGAATTTGAGGGTTTTGTTTAATAAGCTGTTCTAGTTTTTGTTGAATGGTCACGGCTGTCTTGATACTCTTCTTCACTGTGGTTATGACTTGATTACTGCTATAGGACTCTGAGCTGTTATTTCAGTTTGGTTCCTAGGCAGCCAGAAGGCTATAAAGCATCTTTTAAAGTGCCTCATGTTAAACTATCCAAAAGAAAAATGGGATGAGTAGAATTTTACAGTTCATATGCTGCTGGGGCAAATGCCTCAGTCAGGACCGATACTACCTGAAAGCCTTTAATCAGTGTATTGTACATGCGCTAGGCAAAGCATCAACTTATTTGCCTGAACGTTGTTTGCGGACGGGAGGGAGGCTGTAGGAAGAGTGCAGCTGAAACTATCAGTACTTTGGCACGTGTCTGGATGTTTACTCTAGGTCATTGGCTGGTTGTGAGCTCCATGCAGGAAGGTGGGTAGGCAGTACGGGCATAGGCTGGCCCGTGCAATGGGATCCCTTTGCACAAGGCGAGATCAGCATGACGGGCTGCAGGCAGCACGCGGGGGAAGGTGCTGTGCTGCTGTGGCTCCAAGTGCAAACTAAGGCATGTTCTGAAGTGGTGTTGGCAGCTCGCGCTGTCAGATGGCAGCGTGCGCCCTGCTGCCAGCTGGGGATGTCGCTGCCCTGCCTAAGCACAGGGCTCTGGCACTCCGAGTAGACACCCAGCTGCTTAGGGTGTTTGCAAATGTGTAAAAGGGAGAAGAGAGGAGATGCAGGGAAGAAAAGTGCGGCTCTCCCGGGCTGTGAAGAATAGGAGGTGGCCAGTTATAATTTACTGCCTAATCTGTTTTGCTGGATGCAATTAGGGGTGACGTTTACAGATTGATTTCAGGTTAAAGGTAGCTGGCAGTCACGCCAGGCAGCGCTCCAGCTGTAGGCAAGGTTTTGCTGTTCTTACTGAGAATAGGTTTAATCTAAATAAAAGACAAATTAGATCATGTTGCTGTTCTACAGTAAAGCATGCTCAAGGGCCTTTCCTTCATGTGATTTGTTAGGTGTTGACTAGCATGGGGAGTGTGCTGATTCCCAGAAATAGGGAAAGTTGATGTACTGGCATTGCACGTCTTACAGGCCTGGCACACACCTCCCAGTCAGAGTCAGAGCTTTAAAAACCTCCTGTGTTGCTGACATTGTCTGCGCTGCTCCTCGGGTTTGAAATAGTAACAATAAAATACGGTTTGGTTGGTTTTGGACTCAGGCGCTAATGCTGACTTCCAGCTGGAATAATTTCAGTTTAGCAGGTGCTCTTCAGAGCAGCAAAATGATCACTGCTTTGTGCCCAACAGAGAATACAGTTATGCAAGCGGCATAGATGATGAAGAGTTTTGCATAGATAAAACTGTAGTGCAGGCATTGGCTTAAGGGATGCAAGAGACAGAGTCTGAAGGGGTTTACAGATTGTGGTTGCAGTAAAGACCCTGAATAGGGGAGTCTCAGTATAATGTTAAGGCCAAATTATTACCTCTTGCAGAAGGACACAAAGCAAGGTGCTCTCCAGATGTTCAAAACAAGTTGTGGAGTATGCAGGGTTCCCATCATTCAAAGATACATTCTCATGTGGCTATAGTCCCTCTTTACAGTGCAACATCCACCTGCCCTCTTTACTGTTAGCGTTAATGTGAGTAGCTCTGCCTGACTGTGGAAGCAGTTCTGGTGCAGACATCACCCACTGTGTCTGCTGCAACTCCTGAGACTTGGCCCTAGCACAGGATTACACCTTTGTTGCCCCTTGCACCAGGGTTAGGAAGCGGAATCCATACTGAGATCCAATATGTGACCTGAAATCTAGTACAAGACTGGGTAGCTTCTAAATCAGGGCATTCAGCCTGCTTTTAAAGGTGACTCTGTGCCCTTTTGAGATGCCCAGAACAGTTCTGATGGATGCTGAAACAGGAGAGGGAGCAAATTTCTGGCAAATGAAGTGTGGCCTGACCAGGAATGTGACATCTTTCTTAGAGACAGAAAACAGTTTATCTGTATTTGAGGTACCCTTGCTTGGTCTTGCTCTGGGCTGATGCCAACCCAAATCAAGCAATTGGCTGGTAGAGAAGATGTATATTTTGATGATGATCATGTTAACAGGGAGCACTGACAGTCTCGGGGAAAAGACACACAATCCCAAGCGTGAACTAGAAGGAGCCGGTTTGGAGGAGCAGCCAGCCAGGCATTATCTATGCATGTTCTGAGAGGTCTGCAGGAGCTCCATTGCTGCCAAAGAATTGTGATCCCCCTTCTCAAACACTGCTCCCTTGCAATGCACTTTGCCAACAGCAGAAGGGGACGGGCAGAGGTGGTGCCTTCTGGGCATGGGCAAGGCAGCTGGAGCCGCTCTGATAACCCTTTCTTGGAGTCCCGGCTGTGGAAGGCTGGTTGGTCTACAGAGACAGCCCCCTCACTGCACCCCAATCGCCAGGGATGAGCTGTAACAACCTGGATATGCACATGAGTTAATTAATTGACCAATCCAAATGAGAAAAGCAAGGTTGAATTATTTATAGTATATTAACGCTGTTGGCATATGCGGGAAAAGCTAACAAACTGCGATAGGCAAAATGTTGAAGTGACTGAGTGCTTATTGACGACTGGAAGCCGGGGATCTGTTTTCAATAATTTGAGAGAAAGCCAAGGGAATAGTGAAAGACTTGTTTTTTATTTATTTCCAGATTGATAGCACCCATTTCTCTGGTGCTGCATCATTTGTAAAGAAAGCACAACCACTCTGGGGCATCAGGAAGCTTTTTCCCAGCACACTGTTAATAAAGCTAAAGGGGCTGCCAGCTCTCAGTGGTGGCGAGCGACCCAGGTGAAGCCTGCAAGGGAAACACAGCCAGTGGCATGCTGATACCCTGACAGCTTATCCGTCCACATCTGACTTGGCCAGGCAGTGACAATGGGATGGAAAAGTAGCAAAAAGGCATGCTGCCTATCAAATGAATATCCTCTGATCAAAGTCAAATGGCACATCTGACAAAAGACGGGAGATTTTAATACTGTTTTTCTGATTAGAGCAGTCCTTGAAACAGGGCATAAATGTGTTGGAGGAGCAGCCAGCCAGGCTCCAGTAATAGCTCCAGAACATGAAATTTTTGCTTACCATGGCCTCTCTTTGCTCTGCATTCATTTAATTTAACTTATATTCTCTGCTACTTCTGTTCTTGTTCGGAACAGTTGATCGGGATGCTGCTGGCATGCTGTCTGTCCCGATTTATTACTGCTAACCAGTACGAGATGGTGTAACAAGGTGAGCTTTGCCCACTTTCCCATGCAGTAAGTATGCTAAGTACACCCTGGTGTTTTAGCATGGTTGTGCTGCTTCTGTTGAAGATAGCGGGCAGGTTTTAGATGCTCAGCATGTCCATTGAGAATTAAGTCCTCCCATGGGTTTCTTTGCTTTGGGATTTTCACCCCAATAGTCTGTCTGGTGGTGGGGGGAAAAAAAGGGGGGAAACGTACTGTTGAACGTCTTATCATTTCAGTTTCCTTCCTGAAAAGAGAGGGCACAATACCTGCCGTGAACACTGTTAGCAGCCAAAGCAACCTCCTTCTGTATCTTTACTCCCCACCTTGCTCTCTAGTCTTTCAGAAGCGAGAAGTCCAGAGCCTGTCTGAGGACCAGGAGCTGCAGCGTTGGAGAAAGACTGAAATGAATGTTATAGCACACACTGTCTCTCGCACGCACGCACACCCACACCCCACGAGCAAGCACGTGCGCGCGCACACTCGCACCCCACCTCCCGAACTCTGTCCCATGCGTAGTGTAGCCATTCTGTGAAGTACCGCGGTGCCACCGAGAGCAGCCGGGTCCCCTCGGCCTCCAGACCCAGACCCCATCCCCGCGGCTCGGCGTAGGACGGCACCGTATGTCTGTTCTTGGTCACACAGTAGTTGCATCGTAAGTTAACAAAGGTAATTCATTAACAGCAGTGATCGGGCTGTGCATGTAGTGACTGGAGGGCGTAATGAGCCTTTCACCATGGTTAATAAGTGTTGCACACGTTCATATAAACCGGTATATGAAATATATATTCTTTTGGTTTTATCTTAATTTCTTGTTCTGTTTATTGCTTTACTAAGGTTTCCATCCTTTCCCCCTTCCCTGCGCCTGCCCCCTCTCTCCCCCCAAAACAAAGGAATCAGTAACATAACATAAAGATACTTGAAAATGATGTTAAAATATTGTGCTTGAAGGGAACCGTTATTCCTGATGTTCTTCTACATCTTTGATTCTTACTCAGTGTTGTATGCCTAGTGCGTATCCCGGTAGGCTTTGTCTAGTGCATTTTGCCTCTGAACCTGATCCTGTGTAATACTGTTATTAAGCTGTGTTGTTGCTTACTGTGAAGGCAGGAATTTTGCTCCATTTATTTTTATTAGGTAGTTATGAACTAATTGAACTGTGCTGTACTGCGGCCTTCGGACTTTTTTCCTGTTCTTTCTTTTTCTTTCTTTTTGCATTGAGGTTGCAGCCACCAAATACATCATTGAATCCAATCGAAATAAAACCACACACATGCAAGAACAAAAAATCACAAAAAAAACCCAACAGGCATATGAAATATTTTTGGGGGAAAGCAAAAGTTTAAAACCTTTTTAAAAAAATAGGACTTTTTTAATAATGCCTCTGTCTAGCATGCCAATGAGAATGCATTGATATTGTGAGTATTTGTGATATACGTATTAATAAATGGAACCATTACAGATTTCTAGCTGCTTCCTTTTTGTTCTTTAGTCATAACAAAACTCTTTCGAGGGGGGAGTGAACATGAAACACAAATGCACAGCTTGGAGTGACATGTCTTTATGCATGTTTTAACATCTAACTTGCTTGTGACAGGAAAACGTTACTACCCTGGGAAAAAGGAAAAAGAGAAAGAGCTGGAATTGTTTCAGAGCTCCTAGAAAAACCTTCCACAGCTGGTTTCACCATGCGGCAAATACATACCCTCTGTGTTGCAGGTTTGCTTCTTGTGACTGATAATGATCTGCAGTGTTTAATTATCCCGTCCTTAACGCTGTGATTTTGGCCTTGAGCATTTCTCTCTGATTTTGGTGAGGGAGAGAAGAAGAGGGATTTGGGTCTGAGGGGGTAGGTAATGGAAAGTCAGGCACTCAGCTCTTTCCCTTTTGAATACATGAAGTGTTGAAGATCTCATGGAAAGCCCCTGAAAATTTAAACCTGGAAGTTTCAGACCAAGCCCTTACATTTGCAACAAAGAAGACTGGAGGAGGGAAGCCCTGTAGCCTTCTGGCTGTGGAGCTGCTGCGCAGTGCCTGTGTCCACACAGCCCATACAGCTGGGTGAGCCCCAGGCCGTCCTACATCCCTCTCTCCATCCATATGTGGCACCCACCCAGTTAGTGCAGCCCTCTGCCACAGGGATGCTGCCCTGTGTGGTGCCTCCAGCATCAGCTCCTGATGAGCCCTTGCGTGATGCTGGTGCAATTGGTGTGCTTTCACCCACAACTATAAAAGGGCTTGCACAGGCAAAAACCTGCTGACATATGCCAAGGTGGCATGTCTAAAAATCCCTGGTGGCATCTTTGGCTTTATTTGGCCATCTTTAAACACAGGGAATGCCAGTACGGGCCCTGCATAATCGCTGTGCAGTTTGTGTGTGCTTTGCTAGGGACAAATCCACTCGGCTCAGGCTGCAGCACTCACATTTGCAGTCCCTTCTGAGGGGACAGTCGCAAACACTCACTCGGTTGCTGGGCTACACAATGCTGGAGCGATGCCCTTCTCCCGCAGGCACAGGAAGTTCACAGGGGATGTTTTTCCACCCCAGAAAGAGCTGGTCCACCAGCTGCCCCAGTTTCCCTCCCCTATTCATCCCCAGGCAGGTCTCGCCTACCCCACGGAGGGGAGGGAGAGGGGTGAGGCTGCCACCTCCTCCCTCCGGAGCCACCAGCGACCTTCCGGAGTGGAAAAGCACCAGCCTTTCCTTCGCTTTCTTCCTTTCTTTCTTTCTTTTTTTTTCCTTTTTCCTGAAAAAAAGCGTTGTTTGTGCTAAGACCTCTTTCTTTTGAAGATGCTGATGTTGGGTGACAGGTCAGCAGGCCCCCAAACTGCTCCAGCTTGCCCATCCCCATTCACTAAAGCATGGTCTCAGCTTTAAGGCATAAGTGCTGGATTAAGACCATTCAGCAAAGCCCTTCAGTGCATGCTCAATTGTTTCCTTGAGCCCAGCAGCACTCCGGCTTCTATGGGGTAGGTGTGTTAATTGGGCTCTTGACAGCTTCTGTGGAGAGGATCAAGCTGGTGAAGGGCCTGCCAAGGGCTTCCCCAGTGAAATCCCCCTGGCTTAGGCTGTAGCAGGGGGGGTTGCGCTAGCTGGAGCCATGGCATCCCTTGCTCTCAGCACAGCATTCTCCTGCTTCCTCTCTCCTTGCAGTGAGGCAGTGGGAAGGCAACAAAGCCGGAACTGTCACACGTGGGTTAATGTCAGCCAAGCAGAGATACACAGGATTTTCCTTCCAGAGGTGAAGCTGCCTCAGGGTACACCAGGGGTGTGTGCCTCAGGTTCTGCGGTCCACCCTCTGGCACGAACTGAATCAGTGGGGACCAGCTCCTGCTGTGCTGGGCTGGCTCTGGCTGCTGGATCCCTTCCCAAGCAACTTTCATTCACTGCAATCACCAGAGCAGAGCTGGGCAAAAGAAGGGTGGGCAGGTTTGTGAATCAAAGTGGGTGACGGGGTGACTGGATAAGTCCCAGGAGGGGTGGGAAGAGGGCATGACTGAGGAGCAAGGAGAGTGGGAGATGGAGCTGGACTGTGGGAGGAGGAAGAATGGGCGCTGAGACCACCTTGTTTTGGTCCCAGTATGCTGCTAGCTCAGTTTGGCTCCAAGGTGGACCAGTGACCTTAGCTGGCATGTGCATCCCATCCTGAGCTGCCTCTCAGGGCTTGCTTTAGCTGTGGAGGACAGCCCTAAGCACTGCTGAGAAGATAATACACTGCTGTGGAGATGGTTGTTCATGGTAGCATCAAAGTGTGGAGCAGGGGGCTGTGCTGGAGGGCCTGGCTGGGTGAGCATCGCTGGGAAGGAGACTGGCTTTGCAGGACTGCTTCTGAGATTTTGGCCTGTTGCTCCTCAGAGAACCCAGCGCAGGGGCTAAAATGATTCTGTCTTCTGTGTTTCTTCCCCTGTACTATAGTGGCTCATTACTCTTTAAGATAACTTTAAGTTTAGCAAATCAATTTGCTGCCAGCCGAGCCCCGTGTACAAAATACTTGGCATTTTACTGGAAGGGCAGGATTGAGATGTCAGGCATCTACCAGGGCTGAGTTAGGGCTGCTTCAGCATGAACCTGCACAATAAAGATAGAAATCTTCATGATTTGACATATGAGTGACACTTCTGCTTTTTTATAAGTGGAAGTGTTCTGGTCCCAAAACTTGTGAAATCCGGTCAACTTCTTGCAAGCTGCTTCTACCGTCTTGGCCTAATTCTGAAGGAAAAATCTGATGCTTTTGCTTTTTGCCTGTCATTGCACCTGCTGCTTCTGCAGCCAGGGAACATGTTACTTAAAGGATGTCTCATTTTTGTCTGCCATGACCAGAGATATTTGGTACATGTGAGCATATTAAAAGCAAGCCGTGCTGAGGCAGCGGCTCCTAAAGCTCTAGAGTCTGTTCTGCTCCATTGTAACCACAGTGTGGCTATTTTTGGTCTCTGCTGAAGCTATCTATAGGTGACACCAACTGATTATTTTAGATCATGGTCCTTCTGTGTGATCAGTAACTGGGGGGTGTATATACACGCACACGTGGAAGATCCCTGGTGTGCTATACAACAGTGTAATTCCTAATGTGACAATGTACATTCCCAATGCAACTACCAAATCACCAGAATGCTATTTTTTATTCACCATGCTCAAATAACACAGTGGTTTGGCCAGGACTTTCAGAAGCAGTAGATTACAGGCACACCTTCGAGGTACTTCCAAAATGCCCTAATGCCAAGTGATTTGCCTTTTGGGAATCCAGCCCTTTCAAACCTCCCAGGGCACTCAGAAGTGAAGTAAATTTTGAAAGCCCTATCTGTTCCTAAAATGGACATTATCCATCCAAATCAAAAATATTAATCTTTTTTAAATTGCAGTTATTTCCAGAGGGGAAGAAAGGACACCCTTCTGACTTGCATGGCTAAAACCATGGCTTGTGTGCTTTATCTTCTTGCGTAAAGAATCAGAAAACATGATGTGAGAGAAGGCTGATGCCCAGAAGAACTACTGGGGTAGGACAGGGGGTGAAAAAACGAGAAAAAATGCCATATAAACTTCTCTTATTTTTCAGTCGAAAAGGTTTGAAATAGGATGTATTTCAACCTGATTGCATGTTCAACACGGTGGTGCAGCATCTTCAACTCCAAGCTGAGCAGGCTCAGTAGCTCAGGCCTGTGGTGGGGGCTCTGCAGAACAGCCTGGAGGGGACTGCTGCCTGTCAGAACACCTCTTTTGTCCTCCTGATGGTAAGGAAGAGCAGCCTTTTGTGGAAGCCTTTGGGCATCAGACTCATAGAAACTACCATGGTGCACATGCAATTAAATTCGTGGGCAGCATCAATCAGTGGCATTACCTGAAGCTTTGCTGGAGTGGTCTAACACTGGTAGTTTCCTACTCTAGGCTTACTGTGCTCCTGTGGGATTTACTTTGAATGTCGTGTTTGTAAGTTATTGTTTGTTCAAAGGAACTGGTTCGTGCTTATGTTGATTATTTGGTATCTTCAGCCCTGTAGTTTTTTGTAAAAAAAAAGCAAACAAATAATGACTCAGAATTTTCTACATCCTGGAGTTCAGTGTGACCCGTATGTCAGCTGAATGAGCCCTTCTCCCAAGTGCAGGAACTGGTACATTAAGCCCATGGGTTATGTGCTGCTCCATTTACCTTCATACCGTCCTGGTAGTTACAGGGTCAGGGACTGCCCCCTTCAGTCGAGGTGGAATTCAGCCCTGCAGTGAACCAGCCCCAGCCCTGTCTTCTGCCTCTGCCTCACCGGCACCAACAGCCTGCCAAAATCAATGCTGTGCCTTAGGAGACTACAGAAAACAGGGCTCCATCTGCTCTGTGGAGGCAGTGTGAAGGATGAGACTTGGAAAACCCTGGCCAGCACCACAGCAAGCTGAACTGAGAGTAGACTGACATAGTACACTGCTCTTTGTAATGGTGGGGTTTCTTCTCAGTGCTTATCTGGATAGCCTAGATGTTCCCTCTTGTTTGGACAATGCATTTTAAGTACTACAATGTGGAAGGGAAATCAAAAAGCCAATCAAAATCATCTCTATGAGACCCATTCAATAAAAAAGTTATTGGCAATTAGCACAGGTTTTTTTATAAAAAATGTAATTAGCCTTCCTGCCCTGAGAATTAATGAATGCTTTTCATTACACCCCAAGGGGTAGCCAACCTAATAATAATCCGCTTCAGATGAATGCTGGTCTAAAACAGCATTGTTTGACAATGCAGGCAGCAGGATAGTCACAAACAGGAGGCAATCCTGCTCTGGTGGATGCTGGAGCTGGTTGCTTCAAAATGAAAGGCCATTAGTAATTTGCTTGGATTAGTGCAATAGACTTGACTTCTTACTCATTAAGGAGAAGAAGCAAAGCCTACAAAAAGACCAGTGCCTCATTTGTCCCTGTGTGCAAAGCTTAGGGTGCCACTGGAGATGCACTACTGCTGGCTACTGCCTTTTGCTGAATGTGTCCAGAGAGCTCGACAGGGTGGAATGGGACTTGGCTGTTGAATGTGTGGTTGTCTGGATGTGGTGATTTCACTGCCTGAGGGGTGTTTGGCAGCCGAGTGGCAGAGGGTTGTGTCCCACTGTTGTCTCGCCTTCACTCCTTAACCCATTGGCATCGCAGCGGTGGTGCCAGGCGACAGCATCCTTTTCCCCATTGCTCCTATTTGATTGTTGGCATTTTTAGCAAGGCATGCATTGGTACAGATACAAAAATCACATTGACTTCTGAATTCAGTGTCTGTCCTGCTCTGACAGCCCGTCTGACTGGTTCTGCTCAGGATGGGAAGCACGGCACAGGGCGGTGCTCTTTGTCAGAGGAATACCTTCATAGACTAAGCAAATGATGAGTTGCTTCCCTCTGCCCCGGGACCATTCTTGCCAATCCCCTCTGGAGAGGGTCCAGAGGAGGGCCACAGAAATGATAAGTGGGCTGGAGCACCTTTCCCATGAGGACAGGCTGAGAGAACTGGGCTTGTTCAGCCAGGAGAAGAGAAGGCTCCAGGGAGACCTCATTGCAGCCTTTCAGTTCTTGGACTAGATGGCTTCTGAAGGTCCTTTCCAACCCAAACTATTCTATGATTCTGTGATTCACTGACCCACATGTCGCCCTTGCTCAGCCTGGGTCTGATGGGGACCCATGCTGCCACTGCTGACTGGTGAGCTGCTGCAATAGCTTCCTGCAGCCAGGCTTTAGAAACATCCACATTACACTTACAGACCTGAGGATTCAAGTGAAAAGCTGAATCTTCCCCTTCAAGCTCAGCTGTCAAATTAGGAAGACGCTGTCCAGGATGACGCTGGGGAGCTTGGCTCACAGGGCTTTCCCCATGGAGAGACAGTAGGTAATGGGAGGTCTAATTAAGGAGGCCAGCAGCTAATTTACATGCTGTAAGTAAGAGCTTCCTTGCCTAGTTCTCCCTCTGCCATCTCACACTTACTTGACAGGGAGCCATTCCTACCCAAAGGCAAAATGATGCCTCCAGCCTCTCCTCTTTTCCAGCCCTCCCCACGCTCTCCTAGGGAGCAGGGACCTTCCATCCCATGATGAGGACAAGGACTGCTGGGAGATGGTGCTGCAGCCAGATGGGACAACATGGGATCACTGGAGGCAAGAGTGGCAGCTGGCTATGGAGCCAACACAAACTTTAATAGCCAGCTTTACCTAATGCCTGTGTGGTGGCCACATCTCTGCTGCTGCTCTACACTGCGTGCAGCGAGACAGAACACTCAGATGAGCAGCAAATGCAATGACTGTTAAACCTGCATTGTGGTACTGCCTGGAGGCGGTAGCGCGGTATCAGCATCATCTCACTGGATATGTCAAGGAAATACAGTCATGATGTAGAGCTAAGGCTGTAGGTGTAAGAATAGGCACAAACAGGGGCAGAAAATAAGGAGAAGAGAATTAGGCAGCGTGCAGGCTATTGGGATCAGTGCAGTGAGCACAGGGCTGTGTTATAGTTCCTTTAGGCAATCTCAATTTTGGCATTTCAGAGATTGCGGATGCCAAGGTTCACAGCTGTAAGATGCTTTGAGCACACATTTGTTCTGATGTAATTACTTAAATTCAGGGAAAAAAAGTACATGGGGGAAAGTAGTTTTTGATGTGGAACCCTAGCCATCCTCTGAGGTACCCTTAGCAGGGCTGCAACCCATACATCAGCCGCCTTGCTGAGCATTGACTGCTCACTGCTGGCCTGGGCTGCAGAGAGTGGGGATAAAGGAGATGCTTACACAGAGCATGCATCCCCCTGGTAGGCTAATTCCAATGCTGCATTATGATTTTAGTACAAAAGGAAAGACAAGGTCCCTCAGTTTAATACAAGATAGAGTTTTATTCCCCCTTTTTCTACTGGAAGGGTTGGGAGAGCTCTGGGGAAAGTTTTACAAAGGCAGGAAAGATTAAATCCAATTTAGACGTTTTCAGAAGTTCAGCTAGCCGTGATTAGCTTTGAAACATGAATCACTTAACTGCCACATTTAAAATATCTGTGCCCAAGGATTGCATTTTTTGGTAATATAATGGTGGTTTAATGTGTTTCTATTTGCAGGTTTCATTTTTTAGAGAGTTGCCCCTTTTTTTCAGTAAACAAAATGAATGAAGACTTGGTGTGATCATACTATAGAACCAAGGAAAATCAAGCCTAGGTCTCCTATGGACTCATACAGCCCACTGGAATGTGTATTTTCAATCAATCAATCGGTCATTTTCTTTTAATATCAGGAAATTTTTGCAGGAATGGCTGGAGCTTGGAAAAGAAACTATCCTGTAACATCATTACAGCCACAGTGCCATGAAAACACTAGCTGCGAGTATCTGCAGCTAGGGCAGGTCAGATTCTGAGACATAAAGGCATCTACAAGCTCAAAACCAGGTGGAGTTACGGGGTGAGTATGTTTTGGCTCAGTAAGAGCTGTGACCCAATACACAGGTGCACTTACTGAAGTTGGAGATGCTCATAAACCCTCCCTATAAACTACCTGCCCTGAAAAACTCCCATTAACACAGCACTTAAGGAACCTATATCCCAGGTAGTCACAGCAAATGTAAAGCCTGAGTGGCTATTACCTACAGGCTGCCCCACAGCAGCCCCTGGGCTGGGTCTGTCAGCCCCTGGCAGCCTGTGGGGTAGTCACTGTCATTCCCAGCATGATGCTACTGCCACAGGGTAGCACATCCAGCACCTCCTCTTCCACATGGCATACCAGGTGCTTGCTTTGAGGTTTTGGATGCCAGAGAGGGACTGTTCATCAGGGACTGTAGTGATAGGACAAGGGGCTGTGGGTTTAAACTTAAACAGGGGAAGTTCTTTCCTGTGAGGGTGGTGAGGCACTGGAATGGGTTGCCCAAAGGAAAGGTAAATGCTCCATTCCTGGCAGTGTTCAAGGCCAGGCTGGACAGTGCCTTGGGCAGTCTGGTGTGAGGTGTCCCTGCCCATGGTAGGGGGGTTTGAATTACATGATCTTAAGGTCCTTTCCAACCCAAACCATTCTATGATTCCCAGTAGCAGCGGTCCTCTGCTTGTTCTGGACCGCGAGCAAAGGGGATGATGAGTTTCGCAAGCTCTGTGCCTGAGCACAGGATTGTTGCACCCTTGGGTGCAAGCATGGAGCCATTGGGCAGCAATGTAACATTGCTTCTCCTGCACACCCACACAGGAGATGGGGAGACCTCATTTCAGTCCTGCGAGCTCTGACAGTGCCTCTTTCAGCACTATTGCAGTTATACCTGTTACACCACCGCTCTTTATCCCCACTTACTGTATTGTGGCACTGGCACTGGTGTTGCAATGACAGCTGACAGATCCCTTGCCTTTGCAGATTCCCTCCTGTCAGGTTGCAGGTGCTTGCTAATAGGATAACGCTGCTGTTTCGGTTGCACTCATGTTTGTCTCTGCTAAATGACAAGCAGTAGCTTGTGCTCTGCTTTCTGGCGCTTCCCTTTCAAGCTTCACTGTTGTATTTGCCATTTCACCTCCGGAGCACATCAAGGCTGCTCTCAGTGCTTTGTGAGACGGTGGCGGTTCAATCGCGGGGAAGGATGCACGGTGGCACTCCTCGGCACTCCATGGCCCTCATCAGCCTTTCACAGAGGCGGCTCTGAAACCAGCGGGAAACAAAGGGCAGTCACCTGAAACTGGTCCCAGTTTGGTTTCTGCTGAGCAATCTGCTGTGTCCACTGCGGGAAAGCAAGTTACATGGGATGCCAAGTATTTGTGGGTCCACTCTCTTCATCCCAGGAGAGCCTTTAGTTAAGAGCCAGGGAGATAAATGCAGGAAGAGAGAAAAAATCACTCTCCTGCAGTGGTTGTTTCTGTAAATCTACCTCTTACTAATGAGCCCAGGTGTAAACGAGGTACTGCTGGAACACAGTTAGGCACTACAGTCATCAAGGGGACTCTCCCCAAAGCCAAAACCACAGGATTAAAATAAGATTTCTCATTATACAGCCATGACCACAGGCACAAGACTGCAGCTTAACATATTGCTTCTGTTAAACAAGCTTGTTCACCAGTGTCTGAAGCCCAGAGCAACTCCAGTCTCTCCCAGGAAGAGCTCTGCCCATCACACCATCCAGCCGTGGCTCCTTAAGGGCTCTTGCTGCAGGACCTGAGCTTTCATGCAGCTCAGGTGCCTGGGAGAAGACTGCCTAACCAAGGAAGTGAACAATTAATAGATTGCCCTCATGCCTCATATCAGAGCAACTAATCTTGTTAATAATACAATTTCCCACTTTGTCACAGGTAAAGGATGTCTCATTTAGTGCAAGTTGGAAGAGTCTGTGTGGTGTGAGGCTCAGCCGCTGCACACAGAGGTAATCTCCAGTGAAGCGTGAAGCCCAGCAGCAAATCTGGATTGACTGTATTCCCCAGTGGATTATTGTACAGCACCAGTTTTCCAGCTGACTTCCGCAGAGCCTTGAGCATGGAGCTGGGAAGCGGATCCAGAATACAGCCAGACTAGAGCATGGTGACTTGGAGGGCTGCTGGCTGTACAAATTAGCTTGGCTTGCTTTGGAAATCTTACTACAGACCAGCCACCAGATTAAATATAGGGAACTGGAAGGGTACCATGGAAAACAATTCAGATAAAGGCCTGCCTGTTGTTAGGAAAACCGGGAAACAACGCAGTCAGTGGTACTTTTTGTTTGGTTTTGGTGGTGGTGGGAGCTGCAAGGCTGAGAGTGAGGGTAGGAAGGGAAGAACATGACTTGAGAGGTGACACATTTACATAAATGATCTACCAAAGATCAATGTTTTGCATAAAAACTCAGAAAGAAGGAAAAAGTCCTACATATTTAAAACAGCCTTAAATAATTAGCCCTGTTAATCTGGCACATGTAAACTCCATAACTCCAAACTTGCCAGCTCACAACACATCTTTACTTATCACCCTATGGGCATGCAGAATGTCTCCTTGTTGGACTATAGAAATAGAGATACTTGTCATGGGCACAAAGATCACACTGGGCAAAAGCCACGTCCCCATAACAGAAATGAACAAACACAACTGTAACGTGATGCCTAGAAAGTGTCAAAAAGCATGTGGCTGGAAATGCCAGAGTAAAGCAGACAGAGGGAAGTACATACACAATCCAAGGAAAAGGGGGAAGACTTTTCTCAGGGAATGATAACAAGACAAATTGGATGCACACTTGGAAGAGCTTCCAACTAGAAACAGTCACAAAAAGTTCAGTGTGGGAAAAGCTGGAAGATGAAGGTAGAATGTGAAGGGTCCTTACAGGAAAGACAGGAGCAAATTCAAGTGCAGTGAGAAGACAATTTGCCAACTTTTAAGGTAAAAATGTATGGTGGGCATTTCTAGATTGGGTACCTGACAGTAAATCCACTTAAGTCAATGAAGTTGACAAAGAGAAGCGGTAGGTCATGAGCCTGCATGCACCTGAGCAGATAGGCCTGAGACCAAAAGGGTGCACATCACCAAAAGCTACAACCGCAACCAGCAAAAAGCCTTCCCAGGAGCAAGGGGACTAACTGTATCCTTACAAAAGGCACAGGGCTGACACCCAGGGACATAAATGTACGTCACGGAAAAGACGAGCCCTGTTCTTGTTACCACCTGCAATGTTTCACAAACCTGAAATTAAGGGATCCCAAGAAGCATTGCAGAAGAGTAGTGCAGATAGCATAGCTGGTGGCATATGAAACAAGGCTCTGTAACAGTGGAGGAGAGGAAGGGGCACATGCCAGGTACCAGGTCTTACCTTGACCCTTAGGCAAGATCATGGACTGTAGGAAGACAGCCAATTCTGCTCAAATCAGCTATTTGGCAGGGTAAGTATCACAGAATCACAGAATCATAGAATGGTTTGGGTAGAAGGGACCTTAAAGATCATCTAGGTCCAACCCCTGCCATGGGGGGTGGGCAGGTGAAGAGGTCAGCCCTGGAGAGCCTGTGGCCCTCCTACCAAGGGGCAGGGACCCCTGTGAATTGGTGCAGCTTGATGCAGTCCTCCTGAAGATCCAGCATGCACAACAGGCACCACAGCTGAGGCTGAGTCTTGAAATAACCTTCTGGAGTGCTTTGAGAGCCAGAAACACTTCACAGAGTTATTGTAGGCACAAGAGAGGTGCAGGAATGAAAGCACCCATTGATATGTGCCATGCAGGGCAGGTAGTGCTCAGAATCCTAAATCAAGGAGGGTGTTGAGGCAGCCAAGATACAACCCAAATCTCAGCAGAGCCAGGTGTCAATCCCAGACAATTTAATTATGTCTGGAGAAGCCAACCGCAAAGGCAGTAAAGCCTGCCGATTATAAGCAACAGTGAACAAGCTGACAATGAAAGGGTAAACAGGGAAATTTAGCAATTGCAAAGGAGGCTGAAGTAGGTCAGTGTTCACACCCAGCAGTGCGGCTCAAGCCACTTACTAAAGAAACTGCATCGCTTAGGTACAGAATAGGTATGACAGGTAGAGCGGTGGATGTAGAGAAAGGGTGAGAGCAAGGATCTGGAGCATTTACCAGCATCGCCATTCAGTATCTCCTTCTCCTTTACCCACTACAATCAGGCTCATGCTGCAGGCCAAAATGTAGCTGTAAATAAATAATAGAACTCTGCAAAGCTATGGCAATGACTGTAAAATATTCCATGGTCTCTGCTTCCCACCTTCACAAGTGTCTATTTCACTAGGATGGCCATGTTTTTACTCTTAAACTATAATCCATCAAACAGTGTGACATTTGTTGATGTGCAGCACAGACTTAACGTGCTTAGTGAAGCTGAGATGATGATCAGCGTCTCTGCTTTTCGGAAGCTGCTAAACTGAAGAAAAAGAGTCATTGAAAGAGAATATGATGTTCATAAGGAGAGCTCAAGAAAGGAGAGGTGGTGTGTCACCCCAGAAATACAGGCTTGAGTAGCTGTAACCTGTAGTGACCTTATCAGGAGGCACAGCAAAGATGGGGAACCAGTTTGGAAAGACATGCAAGGCCATGTAGGTCACTGCTAGGTTTTGATGGTCGTCCCCTCACTCTGTAGCATCCTAGTAGAAATTGCTCCTAAACTACTGTATTGCCACAGAAAAGGAGAAGGCAGGGAATAGCACCCTGGAAAATAACTGCGAGTGTCTTTGGAAGTAGGTTGAAAGTTTGGGAGAAGAATAATGTCAATTCAAAATAGCAGCCAGTGTGCCACCCTATAATTGTCAGTGTGTTCAGCTTGACGAGACACAGTCAAGTGATTTGTAGAAAGCAGAAGCCTCCCACCTGAGCATGATAAAGCCTGATGTGCTGTATCTTCATCAAAAAACAGAGAGTGGGAAAAGAAACTCAGCCAGAGGAAATACTGTAACCAGCAACAAACCTCAAAGTAAAAGATGGTGTAGTCAATCCCTCTACATATTCCCAACATGAACATTCAGTCATTTAGGAAGTATTCATGGAAAGCATGGACATGGTATTTCCCACGATGCTGCAAAGGGAAGTGTGCAAAAGCACTTTGCAATGACTCTGCTCACTGAAATGGAGAGAAAACAGCCTGAAGTCCCAGGATGGGCAGTGAGAAGGACCTCTGTGTCTACACTGAAAGGCAGTCAAGTGGGGGCTCTTCCCCGTGAGGCAGATGATTGAGGAGGTCAGATCAGTGGTGTCAAATCCCTGCTGTTCCTCATGGCATCCCGAGTACTCAAGCAACGCTCATGCCCAAGTACTCCAGTAATGCTCCCAAGTAAATAACTCATATCTCAAGCATAAGAGAGCTGTGTTGTTAACTAAACTATTTATGGACTTCCAATGTAAGGCTGTGACTCCTGGATACCCACAGCTTTTTTAGGTCCAATCTGCTCCTGGTGATCGGTAGCTGGGATTTTATCACAGGCTGACAATCACCGTCCTTCCTAACTACCAAAATCTGACTTCTGAAAGGGCCTCCATCTGTCTCCCATATTTCTTTAATTTACTAAGTTGTGCCATATCCCCATCTGGCAATTGGCTGGAGTTTGTTTTGTTTAGTTTTGTTTTCTCCCCTTGAGTTATTCAAGGAGACGCAGAGCTGGCTGAGTATATTAGATCATTATATGTCTCTTAAAGTAGTTGCTGGCTTTATTTGAATAGGGATTAGCAAGATTAAGAATGTTTTCTTTAAATGACTGTAGTAGCCTACAATTTTCAGATGGTAATTTTTCCCATTATATTGATTTGTAGCTAAAGGAGTTTGATGGGTTTCAGCACAGTATGCAGAAAGCAGTTCAGCATTGTTTCTGTGAAAACCAACAGTTTGAGAATTTTGTTCAACACTGTGAAACAACAGCTGCACAAATCCCATTGAAATTCAATGAAAATTGACCTCTTACCCCTGTAAGTTGCTTGAAAAGCTCATTTATAGAACTTCCAGAAGTAGCTTTACACACAATTAGTATTTCCTACCAAACATTCTTCATACAACTTCACATATTGTTATTTCAGAAGAAAAAAAAAAAGGAAAGGAAGAACATTCCTAACACAGTGTTACTGATGTGGAAAAGTGTTTCAGCCCTTCTGAAAACTGCTTCAGCCCTTTTCTTATCTGTATTTGTCTCTCTGATGTCTTACACCTCAGTTCAGCTATCTGTGGTGCTTGCATCAACAAAGAATGAAACCTTGGTCTAGTTTATCCTTCTATCGTCTCAATTCCACCTCCAGCCTCATCCCTTATTTTATCTTATGCCCTTCCAAAAAGTAACTGAGCTTCTGCAGTTCTTAGGAGCATTAAAGAAGCCATACAAGTTTCCTTTATCAGAGGGGAATGTTTGGATGGAGAGCTGGCTAGTCAGGATCCCACTCACATTGCTCCACATCAGCTTCATGCTCAGCACATCGCAGCTGGCGTAACACCAGCAGCTGGATATGAGGTTGCCCCAGCATCTCCAAGCTGTCCTTGTGTCTGACTCAGGAAGACGGACATGGGTTATATCATTAACATGCTTTCATACGAACCAAAGGAAAGATGTGCTACTGCTTTCTCCCTCTAATGCTTGTCAAGCTCATCCAGATGTTGACTCCTATACAAGCCCACTACACTTTGCTTTTGATGCCCATCCATCAGGATTTAGCAGTGCTTGGCATTGACCGTCTGACAGAGACCAGGTCAGTGAGCAAGCACTGACTGCGTATAGCCCCTTTCTACACTTGCTGGCATACCAGTAAGCTAACACAGCCTGTAACACCTTGTTTCTGCAGCGGCATTATCTGTGTTTCCAGACAAGGCCTAAGCTGGGCTGTCAGAAAGGAAATCTTAATTATTTGCTGCCTGTCTCCTGCACAAGGTTCTGCATGAAAACCATGGGATTTTATTCTTCTTGCTGGAGGGAACAGGATGGGGGAAAATGAAGTGCTTAGAAACCCTTTTCTTTCCCAATCATGCTGTGTCTGTCCAATTTAGTCATTCTCTGTGTACACTCACTGGGAGAAAAATGGTAACAATAACAACAACAACAATAATACCTTAATGAAATACTGTAAAGGGAAATTAATTAGTAATCATTACAGTACCCTTTCTGTGTGTTCACTAAACTGCAGAGGAAGCACTCATGTCTGTGTGCTCATGGCAGGTGAGTAATGGGAGCTCAGCCTCCTCTCAACATATAACTACCACCAACTTCAGAATCTGTAAGGAGAAAAATATAAAGCATTCAGTAAGGTTTTTTTCTCTCTGTCTCTTTGTATATATATCCTCATATATACAGAGACTCTATAGCTAATATTTCTGTAATATTTGTAATACAAATATAGCCCATCCTGCCCCAAAAGATAAATTGAATTGCAGCTCAGCAGCAATGCTTTCAAAGGCTTTCTTCTCTGCGTTTGAACACATCTTTGGCACTCAAGTCCTCGGGAGAGTGGCATTCACAGGTTTGGGTCTGGGGCTTTATCTGGTGTGTGCTCTATCTTTTAGGATCTGTGTGATTGCATGTCACTGCACTCATAAAATCAGCTCTGCTGTGCTTATGCATTTATTGCACAACTCTGATTCAAACTTAGCTCCTTGTATTGACAGGAGATTGGCATTGGTGGCATTGGGGTGTCTCATCTACAACAATGTTCACAGTTTGCCTAGTCTAGCCAAGAAAACACTGAATAAAATGTCTACTGTTTGAGTCCTGGCTTCCTTGCTTCAGTATGAAGAAACCCTGACATTTTATGTTGGAGCAAGAATCTATCCTAATGTCTTTGTCTAAATTCCCTCTCCCTCCACTGATGTGCAGTGTGTTTCAATCCATGTGATTGCCTTTGTCCTATTCGAGGAGGGACTGGACTTCAGCAACACTGCAAAAATGTAATGCATTTTGAGAGAATTCCACTAAAAGCAGAAGAAATAAGCTTGAAAAGCACTTTGAGATGTAAGCAATTACATAAAAGGTTGGCCATTATTGTTACTACTTTATCAGTCATTATTGTTGATAATGATGCAAATGCTTGCCTGGCTTCAAAAAGGTCATCCTTTCTGCTGAGATTCAATCCCATTTTGAGGGCTAAATTCTTTATCCCTCCAACTCTGTGTTGATTAACTTTGAGTCTGCTCAGGAAGCAAGACTAATTCATTCCATCGGATTTTCAGTCCAGGTAACCTCAACAGTTTTTAAATTCATTGACCAATTTAACCAAATGTGACAGAGGGCCAAAGACGTCCGAAGCAGAAATTTCCCGTGGGCAGGAAGGTGGATGGAAAAGACCTTATTAATGTTCCCAGCTGAGGGAAAGGGTACAGTGGGAGCATAACTGCTATTATGCAATAGAAAGTCCTTTTAGGTGCTCAGCCTTAAGCCATGAATGTGTAGAAAACCAGGTCTCGCTGGATCTTGTCTTCAAACACTTCTTTGTTATTCTCTCTTGATAGCAAACCCAATAACCTCCTAAGTAAAGATTTGAATTGTAGATGACAATATAGCCTGTGCTAGCATGTAAAATTAAACCTTGCTATTATTCATAGCTCACCAAGACTACAGGGTGTGGTATGGCTTTACTTGAAAGCTGCCAAGTTTTTCTTGTGGTGGTATGTCTGCTGCCCTGTTTTCTTGAGTAGCGATAGAGGTGTTCTGAATACAGATGGTTAGTTTATTAACATTGTCTTCACTCTTTCTGAGTATCTCCCAGTCCTCAGCTCAAATCAGTTTCTTTCTGCTTTGCCCCATCATCATCTCCTGTTTAACATGCTTGGCACATGGTTTATGTTCTTGCCTGTTACCCAACCAACGCCAACCACCCCCTACGACAAGTTCTTCTGCCTGTGAAGACATATGTGTTGGATTCAACTGCAGAAGGAAGCTTTATGTAACAAAACCAGAAATCATTTCTTAAGCTCCTCTGGAAATTGGTTACCAACAAAGAGATTTTTTTTCCCTAAAGGTGTAGTATTCAAAGCCCAGACCAGTCCCATATCCCTCCCCTCCCTGCTGACTTCAGCTCATGAAGCATGAGACTTTTTAGTTCTTTGTGCTGGGAACTGGTTGTGGGGCAGCCAAACTCACTTGTCTCTGCCCTCTCCATTTCAGAGGTGACTAAAATTTGCTGAAATTACACCTAAAACTAAAAGGTTCAGCAAATATAAATTTGTATTTCATAGGAAGTTAGGTTGATCTGCATTCTTTCATATCTAGTTATAGTCTTAAAAATGTCACAGCCCTGAAGTTTGTAGACACAGCACACTCTAAACAAAGAGGGGAGAATGATTTCAGAAAGTAATTTCACACGTGTGTGTAACCGCTGTATGTCTGCACCGAAAGGCTTAGGAAAGTGTTTCTGTGCTTCCAGTCAACCAGCTAAAATCCCTTTAACTCCGGGACTCCCCCAGTAAACTGCTTGTACATCCTTTAAGGACATCCTACATTCATTGAAATTATACACCAAACAATTCAGGCGAATGAATAAATGTGAGAAAATCATGACCTCCTCATGGACGATTACCAGGGGAGGGGGAGGGCCTGCAGAATTGATCAGACTCATTATTCACTGTCACTGAAAGCAATTCACCTGGCTCTGCTCCCAAGCCTGCCCGTGTAAATCACATCCCTCACAACCTGAAGGAGCCTCATTTGCCAAACAAGTTGAGCGGCGGCAGCAGCGCTTGGATAATGGCTTCGGCTCCGTCACAGTTTCAGCTCTAAATCAGGACATCCAAATGACACTAAATGTCTACTTTTAGGGGATAGCTAATTGGCAAGGGAAGAGTTTCCCAGAGAGCCACAGTGTGGCCACCAGCAATTTATTCCCTACCCATTGCCATCAGCAACATGAGACATCACCTCTTTGAGCCCAGGGTTATTCAGCCATTGCGGCACAAAAACTAATGATGAAAATTAATACATATAAAAAAAAAAGAAACATAAGAAAAAAGGCTGAAGTTCCTGTAATTCTAACCCGGCCGCCGCACTGGGTTTCCTTGAGAGCCTGGCCGCGCAGAGATGGGCTCTTGCAATGTGGACCCGCGGCACTAGATGGCAAAACAGCGTCAGTTTTGGCAGCGCAGCCCGGGCTGGTGCTCTCAGTCCGCTCGAGCCCCTCAAACCAGGCCCTTGTGGGTGCAGCCCGCCCTTTGGGATCCCGCAGGAAGTGGCTGGGCATCCCTCTGTCTGTTCTCCTGACCTCCTCCCGCCTTCAAAACGCCGCAGTACCTTGAGACCACAGAGACTGTGCCTTAAAGCTTGTGTGCAGCTCTTGAATACCATCAGGGAGGAGACCATGAAGTTTGGTATGGATGTATAGGTCGCTATTTTTCTTATTGCTTCTGCTGGCATCAGTGGTTTTCGCTCTGCAGAGCTCTAGATCCTGTGCAAGATGAGCAGCCCTCACTCTGAAAGAGATTACCCGGCAACTGGGTGTAAAACTTTCCTCATCGACTTATTGATCAAAAAGAGATTTACATTTAATAGTCCCACGAGGAAACACATCTCCTTTCAATTTTATGTCAGTCTATGCATTGTCTGGTTTACTATGTGAGGGAAGCTACCACCTGTGCAGTCAAGCTGCAAGGTATATTTATTAGGAGTCTGTTCTCCCTTTTCCTTGTGGGCAGACAGTATCTTTTTATGCTAAAAGATGTTACACACGGAAAGGTGAAGTCTCCAGGATCCAGTTTTGGATCAAATAACTAAAATCTTTTAGGTCTAAGTCAAAACCACTGATCTCTGGGCAGGCTAGTAAGTTACCTTTATATTTTTTGTAAGGCAGTTAAGGTTATGGTCATGTCAATAAAATCACCCTCACAACTTCAACACTGTAGCTTATCCCATTTTAGGGGTAACCTCTGTTCCCACACTGTATCTACTGTTGGACCCAAAGAATCAATATAAGTTGAAGACTGTAGCTTCATCTGAAGGTGGTACCCAAACTGCTCTGCTCTTTGAATGCTTGAGAAAGCAAAGAGCTGACAGCAGGAATGCTGCTTCTCTACCCTACAAAAGCAGATTGCTGTGACTTGCTTTTATACACTGCAAGAGAGTGTATAAGGCTCTGGATGCTAATGGTCATGATGTGACCCCCTTGGAGATGTCTAATATGTGGTCCCCTTCCTTGGGAACGGGTGAGCCCATATTGCTGAAGCGTGACTTCCAAAACGGAGCTTTCACTCAGGAGGTTTAGCAGAAGCTTTGAGCTATATCCCTCCCTTTAACTTTTCTTCTCCATTCTTGCAATATTCAGTGCCTCTTCCCTGCCTTCTGTGAGCTACTGGTGACAGTCTCAAAATGACCTTCCCCTAGGAAGCTCAGCGTAACTGTTCAGCAAACGACAGAGCCCTACTGAGTCCCAAACTTTGCACTTGGGGATTAAAAGGCAGCAGTAAGCCTGTGTGGGCAGTGCACACACACTAACTGAAGGGTGTTTTCTCTTCAGAGTTGAAAGAAGCTATGATAGTTGCCAAGTCCAGATTATTTCTACCTCTGGGACAGGACAGAGCTAACATGAAAAAACTCTTGCTTTCTGCTGGTGTGGTCTTCTAGCAAGTAAGATGTGCTATGCTCATCCTTGGCTTTTTAAATAACACTGTCTCGCTCTGCATCAACCAACGTATAATATGAATGAAGAAAAAAAATAAAGAATCTATGGATCATGAAGCAAGTGGGAATGGACAATCAATTTTTATCACTAATATTGTGGGTAAGACCAATGACTCTGAATGAGTTATGAAAATCTCTTCTCTGAGCAGATGTGTCCCCTTTGTAGTCTCATTTCAGCCCAGAAATAACAGACAATAGTGTTGAATTCAACATATTAAAACAAAACAAAGATGTGTTTTTGTTGTCTATCATATTTATTTTTAAATGTAGGAATGTGAAATTCCCACAGGTGGGCTGGCTGCAGGAGGCACAATAACGATGGACTAGAAAAGCCTTTCAGCTTTACAAACATGGGTTCAAATCAAACTTAAGTAAGTGACAGGCAAAATGGGGCTATTTATTTCAATCTAGGCCTGTTTGGCTATAGCAAAAACTCTGTACAACAGCATCTTGGTGCTTAAAGGGACCCCATCAGCTGAAAGATAATGCTTCTGCTGGAGAGCATTTGCAGTGTTATTTATAACAATTGAGATTACTGGGCCAGTTGAGATTACTCGTGCTGAAAGACATCAGAGAGTAAATTTACCTCTCCCCATTTTGGGAGGCATGTTTATTTTGTACTTTTGGCAGTGCTTTCTGCCAGACCTGTGCCCCAAATCTCCTTTCCAGCTACATAGACGTGACGCATGTGTGCAGGTCAGGCTGGGAAACGTGTTCTCCTTGAGACTGTCTGTCAAAGATTCACATGGAGTCAGAAATCCTCTGATGACCAGGAACCAACCTGCCATGCAAGCGGTAAGGTCTGCCTGATTCTCCTTTCTGCCGGTGCACTCATCTGCCCAGCAGCATACCTGGAAATAAGCTGAAGAGCTTTGCCTACCAGGCCTGCAGTGGTTGTAGAGGAGGACAGAGTTCCCCTCCAGTCACATTATGTGGCGCATGTTCATCTTGGGGTGGTTTACAATGTGAGTGCTGATGAATCTGGGCCTGGGTCAGGAATCCTGTACGGGACGAGATGATCTTTTTCTGCCTCACTGTGCACATGAGTAATTTTGTGTCATTCAGATCTCACCTTTGGTTAAGGTCTGGTACATGCAGAAGTGAAAGACCTGGTCTTTGGTTCATAACAGTCAAGGACAGATTGCACGAGGCACTGAGAAAGAGAGGAGAGCTTTATGCAAAATAAAATACAATTGTTGGGCTGTAAAATCTCCTGAGAGGCCTCACAGTCAGGGGTACTCCCTGGAACCCCTCACAACTTCATTTTGAAAAACCACAAGATATGAAATGGAGAGAGAACACATAAACAGTGTGGGATGGATCATGGCGCAGAGGTCTCTGATCTAGTCCCAGGCAAACTGGCACCCCTGTGCAATGTAGTGCAGTGCCATGCCAAGACACAAGCTAGCATCCCAAAAGCAGTCAAACCCTCTTACCGCAGTGGCTCACACCATGACATCAAGGGTGAAGCTCCGTGCTGACGCAGCTGTGCTGCTCCCCATTGCAGAGACATGTCAAGTCCAACCAAGGAAGAGGGTCCTTGCGACCTGCTCCTGCAAGAAGGCCTCAACAGGTTCTTGATGCAAATGCAGTGGCCAAGGTATGTGTCATATTGCAGCTGAGAGTACATAAGGAGTCAGAGCGTGCCTTGCCTGAGGAGCAGCATGAGTAAGTAAGCTGTAAGTGGGGCATGCTCACAGCTCCACCATGAGCTTGCAAGATCAGACCTTAAGGACCCTATTTCAAAACACCTCAGTGTCCACCGTCATGTCATAAGTCATGTCCAAGGGTCTCAGGAACAAGCATGGGGAGCTCTATTTAAAGCCTGGCCTTCACTGCAATTGCCTAATGCCTGAATCTCTGGCCCAAGGTGGCTGGCTCAGGACCGTAACAGGAGTCAACAAGCCAGGGTTAAAATGCAGTAGAGTTTGTTGCTCCCGCATTGCTATTTCATCTTTCTGATCCTGGCTCCCCATGCACCTCTCCTCCTGCCATTTAGAGACACAGCAGGACTCAGTGGAAGGGGGACTAGTGTCAGAAATTCAGCATCACCAAATGTGAATTTGACTGATTTTGTGGTTCTAGGTTAATAAATTGCTTACCATCACAGGAGAACCGAATGATGCATTACTCTGGTTGCTATAGCAGACCTTTTTCGCAGGCATCTACGTAAAATGTGCAGTTCAGAATGATTCTCATTAGCCCTACATTTCCAGATTCACATTTTTAATTAAACAGTATTTTCTTTCTTTTGTTTTTTAAATGGGCATGCAGTGTTGTTTAAATCTCAAGGACCTCCATGACTGGAACATCTCGAGACTTCACAGCTGCAAAGCTCCACTCATGCTGCAGAGAGGAAAATAAGAGAATATTGAAAGAGCATAACTTAAACCAGGCAAGCTCTCTGCACAATTACATGGAAAAAACATCCATTTGAAGTCTCTCCATAGCGACCCGGCTTCAACATCATCTGAAGATTATGTTC
>JANHGB010042914.1:48806-61028 GCA_026283785.1 Coracopsis vasa | reverse complement strand
CGAAAGTCAAAAACACAGCACTGCACCAGCTACTAAGAAAGAGAAAAATGACTGCTACTGCTGAAACCAGGACAGTAATTGAGAATTACATTTCACTTGCCCTATTTTTCTTCTTTTGTAGGCATTTAAGAGAAGTGTTGCAGTGGTGTTTTCTAAATATTAAACCACTTTTGCATATCTAGGAAGTCTTGTCCCTACAGTATGTAATGGCACTTCAGTGTCACTAGGCAGTTTGCAAAATCTCAACTGAATAATTTAAAGTTTCTTAGGGATTTGTGGCTTTTCCTGCACCCACGCCTTCCATTCAGTTACCAGGCCTTGTATTTCGTGGAGCAGATTTTGCTTGAATACATAATACTTATGAATTCCCTTGTATAAAAATTTGATTGGCTGATCTGCTCTGAGATGACCTGTTTAGCCATTGGTGTGGCAAATGACCTGAATTACTCAGATACTGAGATAACACAGTGACCAGGATGTTTTCTGCTTCAGATACCCAGGAAATTAGGGTTACATAAATATGAACTTAAGTAATTATTGCAACATATTCTTCTTATAGCTGATGACTGGATTTGCTGTTTCAGTTTTATCCAACTGAGTAAGCATTTTGCTTCAGCTACATTTGCATTTTTACTTTGTACTCCAAGTAACCTTTTATAGTGTCAGATATGTGACAATGGTAAAGGAACTGCTTTTTTTTTTTTAATTTTTACAAAACCAAAAATCGTTTCAGATCATCTTTGTGAAACACTTAAGCTGTTTCATTAAGAAGAAATGCCTTTAAATATATGATATTTTAAAAATCTGGTGATAACAGCCATGGATTTTTTCCTTTAGTCCTGCAATGTTTCCATTAGTGCTCAGATTATAAGACTCTTACAGTCTTAAACCTTTTTTTACATTTGTATTAAAAATACTGCCAGGCAGGTTCCTCAGGCAAGTCTGAAATGGAAATGCATTTTCAGAATTTTGAAAAGTCTCGCTCTAGTCAAGTTATTGCAGAAATGCAACAACACTTCTACAGTACTCAGAACTGTTGGATCCTCCAAGTGTTTCTCTGCTCTTCTCGCCAGGAAAACCAGGGCTTTGATATAGTGGAGAAGCAAACTCACAACCACAACTGAAGTTTTCCAGTCCTGTCCTAAGCAGTCCTAGCATTCTACAGAAATCTCTCTACTGATTGATTTGTTTCATTAGATTGTCCACAATGCAGTTCTTCTCTTAACTTTTGAGTCTGATATTTAGGAAATTAAGAATCTTAATGTCTTTGAAATCAAGGCTGAACTGCCTAATTATTTAAAAATTGCACATATGCCTTTTGACTAGCTTGATAGATTAATTTCTTACAGTTAGTACTGAAATCACTAATAGCACTTAAAGTGTGCATTTTTCTCAGTATGTTATGATGAACGGTTGCTTTGAGTAATATCCTGTATTCTGTTGAGGATTGTTGGAGGAATACAAATCAAAACATTCTCAAACCAAGAAAATTTCCTTCAAAGGGAGGAGCCTTCAAGAGTCCAGAAATAGTGGCGTTCTCTACATTACTTTAAACTTGTTTAAACTTGGGTGCTTGCATCACTTTCCAAAGCTTTCCCATGCTAAACCATCACTGACTAGCAGATCATAACAAACTGGGTTAAAAAAAAAAAAAAAAAAGGAAGAAAAGGAAAAAAAGATAATTTTTCACCTCTTGAAAGTGAGAAAATGGCAGAGACAGAATTGCGTAGCGAGCAGAAACTCTCCTTATAAATGAAGGAAGCTACTGCTTTTTTTGAAAAAAGTATCTCCTAGCTGCTGTCTGAGAAAGGTGATGCTGATAATCCTGTAGCCAAAAAAAATCGGAATAATGGTTCCTTTAGGCTTTGTTTTTCGGTTGGGTTTTTTTTTCCCAGTAATGAATAGCTTATTTATTTGGTCTCATTTGAACCTTTTAAACCTGTTATGCTGGAGTGATTTTGTAGATAGAGTTAGAGCTGATTTCCCCCAGTCTGTCATTGTATGTTGCAAATAGTTGTGGGGGCAAATGAATATTTTGTTCTTATGCCTGTAGCAGAAGCATACAGACCTACATACTTTGAACCACAATGATTTTAGAGCCATAATATTGTCAGATCTGTCCTCAGCTGTGTGAAAATCAAAGTATCTAGACAACTGAACTTTCTGTGAAATCATATCTAATTAGTCCACAAAAAAGTGCAGAAGTCCTGCATGAAGTTGTTGTACGTCAAGCATAAAGGTAGCAAGAGAAATGAAGTATGGCCTGTCATTATTCTTTTTTGATGCTTTAAAATAGCTATGAGTGCTATCATGTAATTAGTATAAGCTCAAGAATATTAATAGAAAACCCTTACTTCATTGCATGAACAATTTAACTCCAATTCTGGGTTTTAATTTCTTCACAAAGGGCACTTTGTATTGACAAAATGTGACAGGGATAACTTTGTTTTCTTTGAAGAATGTTATAGCCCTTTTTTTCTGCTAACCTTGACATTATGCAAAATTACCAGACATTCCTAAATTGACCTTTGACATGGAATATTATTTTTCAAAATTCTTTGGAGGGCCGATGAGATTTTTTTTTTCCCCCATAGTGTATGAGTGAATTATTTTATTTCCTGAAGAGGTGGCTCAATTACCTGATCTTATGGAATTAAGCACCATACAATCAAAATGGCATGTGAAAAAGATTGCTCTGCAAGTTATTTGTTTGTCTTTGCAAAACCCAGTCAGAAATTCGTATTATCCTTTCTGTAGAATTTCTCGCTATGCACCCTGCATTTGCTGTCCCCTCACCGAGGTGTAGGACCACACTGGAGTCTTGAGTCGTAAGAGATGGCTTTTTTTAAAAGTGATATATTTTGGCAAGGTTTAACACATTTAAGCCTGTAAGAACGTTGGAGGAAAAAACCCTCAGTGTGCTGTAAAATGGATGAGGAGAGAGACGAGAGTATTCAGCTTCCTTCTCAGGTGTTAGCTTCAGTGTCTTTGAGGCACTGGAGAGAGATGCGTTTTACAGGGTAGAAGTCACAGAGTGATCAACACTGACCACCACCACACAGCTGAAAGAAAATTTAGAAGCATCTTTAAAATGGAACATGTGCCTCATTCTATTCAATGTGTTGTTCAGCATATAACTTTCAGGTAATTATGGTAATTACCTCTGACAAAGACACCTGTATGACCAATGGCCTTTAGCATTGTCAGCCAATGAGATCTAAGAGGTCCCAGATACCCAGTAATTAAAAAGCTAAGGCAATATCTAGGATAAATCAAGATGTCAAACCTGAATCTTAAACTATGAGAAAACTTGTCAGACTTACGGAGTTTGTAGTGGGGAAACTTTCACAGATGAAGCAGCTAAGCAACTGGTTATAAGGCTGTGGATGTAACTGTTCTTTTAAATATATCTGTGTTCCTGTGATAGTGTTGTGTTGTTAATGAACCTTGTGTCTTATTTCAGAGAGATTCCCCCTCTACATCCAGACAGTCCCCAGCTAATGGTCATAGCAGCACTAACAATTCTGTTTCGGTAAGATTTCCAGTTCCACACAGAGAAAGTGTGAAAGTTTTGTTGGTGCTCATCTGCCATTACTGTGATATTTATTGTGTGGTCAGTGGAATATTTTGTCCTGATGGTAGAACCAGGGTTATTATATATGTAATTCCCCATTTTCTGTTTTTTAAGGGTTTTTTTCCAACATACTCTTCTCATTAAAGGCCATATAGTGAATTAAATGTTAATAAGTGTAATGTGATAGTCATCCTTAAATCATTGTTAGCATTTTCCTCAAAACTGAGCAAGGGTTTAAAGTGGAAGTTCTGTTTCCACCCTTAACTTGGAAGCAGTGTTTGAAGAAGGAGTAACTGCGCAGTTGGTATTTCAAGATATTTTAGAAGCTTTTAAGTTTTGTGTTTTGAGAGACATCTGGAATGTGTACTGGTTTCCGCTATCTGAGTTAACGAATTGGTGTGCCCTCTGCTGTTGTGGTACGTGCACATACTTTGTGAAATATGAGCCTTGCCTGGATATGAAAAGCAAAAGGAAGTGGCTTTAAACTGCACTACAAACCAAGCTGTTATCATCACATCTTTAACACAAAGTACTTCTGTTCCATATGTATTCAGGTAGCAAGGTGCTGTTGATCTGCTGTTTTTCTAAAGTATATGTTAAAATTTGTCCTGTTTTATCATTTGTCATCGTTTGGACCAATGTAGTAATGATACACACAAGTTTCTTCACTATCAGTGCTGTCAATATTATAATTCCATGGGACTAGCTAAAAAAAAAAAAAAAAAAACCCAAACTGAGTAACTACTCTTTTGACTATTAGAAATTATTTGCGACAAGGTAAAGTGCTTAATTAATACAATAAAAAAGCATTGAAATAGTTGAAAAATTTAAGAAATTTTTGTGAATTAAATTTCATTTGTAACACGATTAGTAGTTATAATCTTATTCCTCAGCACAATTACTTAAATTATACATTTTTAGTAATTTTTTACTATTTATAATAGCTATCCTTCTCTTTTAAAATAAGACTTAAGTATTAAGTGGAAAAGGCATTCTCGTAAAGAGCCTCTTTCACTTGCTGGTGCTTTTGTGTTGAAGATGCTGAATTATTTATTAAAAAGCACATTCTCTATCTGCTTAAACTTTTTACCTGCTTTCTTCAGCTTGCTGCTAAACAGCCTGGGTTTGATTTTTCTTTAAGGAAAAAAATATTTCTAAACATTGGTCAACGCTTTATCCTTTTGTCTGACTTACCATTTACTGTACTGTAGTATGAATCACTAACAAATGGTGTTGTATGCCCTTAAAAAGTAAAATGAAAATTTCTTCTCCTGGGTTGACTTTATTCTGCAGGACTTGCCATCGACAACACAACCAAAAGGACGACAGGTGAATAGATATCCTCCATGGGAATTTTTGTAAACTTAGCTGCTAGTGAACATCCCTGCTTGTCTTTTTTTTCTGTATGTGCTGGACTAAAACATTTAAGCCTGGAATATTTGGGGTTTGGGTTTTTGTTTTTTCATTTTCATTTTTCTTTTTAACTCATTTGTTTGTTGCTAATCCAAAACAGCTTTTTTTGTGTGTCCATATATGTGAAAGTTACAAAAATCAATCTACATTGAACTAGAGATGTTGTTTTAATTCAGAATGCATTAATAGACTTACTGTTGTGCAGTGACCTGTGCAGATTTTAATCTTAGAAGAAAGCTCAACTTTATATTTTGGCTGAAATGGAGACAAGTAGGCCAAATGTCTAATACTTTAAAACCTTGTACTGAAAAAGATTCTAAAGCTTAAGTTGATCTATAACTAGTCATTAACAAAGCTCTTCAAAGAAAAACATTAAGGTCAGTTCCTATTAATGGTCGGTAAGTCTGAAGAGAGCCTCTTAAATTTGCAGTCCTAAGGCCTAGATTCAATAACCTCCCTTAACTTGACCTGTTGGTAGTAGATGTCATCATGGACCAAAGAAAGATCTTCCCTCTCCAGAGAATTCCAGGAAGGCCCTTAAGGGCTCTTCAGAGGATTTCCTATGATTCTTTTTTGCAGTTTTAATAGTTTTTATTTTTTTTTTACTGCAGCCTCCAAATCAACACGTACCATCAAGTGATTTGCATTTCATCTTCAGTAACTTCTTCATTTATATACTGCCCTTCCAGAATCTGCTTCTGAATCTTGAACCACAGACTCGGCCTCTTTATCTAGCAAGGGGTTTAATAATAACTCTTGCAATTCCATTCAAAATAGTTGATTAACTCCATGATCTGTTGTCTTTGAAAATCTTTTTATACTACCACCAGGTTAAATTGGCTGGAATATCTATTACAAGAATGGATTGCTTTCACTTCATTTCCCATTTTTAAAGCTTATAGCTATATGTTTTTTTTCAACTTTCTGTTGTCTTCTGAGATTTCCAGCTGAAAAGCCTTCCAGGATGTTAGGTTTTTGTTTGTCTCTCATAAGGTGTTTTTTCCAGAAGAAGAGACTTTGTTCAAGGCAACATCAAAATAATGGTGTTCCTTGTACTTACACCATTTACAGTTACCTGGTTTTTTTCAAGATCTTTTCCCATTGAACCAGCATATTTTTCTGGTAGCTTGTAATCCTTGAAGACTGTAGGGGCTTGGATAACACGTATATTGCTATTTGTGCAAAACTCTTATTACATTCCATGAACTGCCAATATATGGTGGATAATGGCTCAAACTGGAGCAGGGACTTGAAAACCAAGGAAGTTTCTAGATGGTAAAAATACTGCTTACATTTCTACAACTATATTAGATACAGTTGAGGAGAAGTAAGAGATTGGTTCATTACTGATTACTCAATAGAAAGCAAATTACTGCATAAAATCTGTTTCAAAAGATCCTATTTTTCAGGTAACTAAAAGAAGTTGGGTTGCTTGTTTGAACTCACACACTCAATGCACAGCAGAACAAGGGTCAGATTTAGTATATTACATGTTAATTTATTCATAGGTTGGGTTGCAGGTTGGACTACTATAAAAATTCGCTTTTTTAAGTGTCATGGATAGTGCTAACACTGCATAGTTACAGCTCTTTCAGGAGCAGAATTTGAGCAAAGTTGAAAAGTGTTAGTTGCAGTTTAAATGAAAGCTATGACTTTGCAATGTAATTTTTTTTAATCTAGTCAATTTTTAGTAAGAAAGTCAGCAGTAGAATAAACATGGCAGTCTGAGATGCTATAGGATGATGTTTGAAGTTCATACACAGTGGAAATTGCCCATATTGGACATGACATTTAATTCCAATTTTAAGATCCTTGGATGCATCAGGGCTGTAATTAGCAACCAGAACTAGAGATCACTTCAATTTTTATTTTCTAGAGTTGAGACCTCACTAACACACGAAGCAAGGACTGGTATATTATTTTAAATTGTCAAGACAGAATCTGAATTCTTTCTGTTAATGTTCCTTAGAAAATAACTTACTCAAATTATCAGCTTTCATTTATATGTGAGTAGACTTTTACTGAAAAACCCATGCAGAGAATTCCCAGATTCCTCCCAAGTAACTATATGTGGTAGGTGCAACAGAGGACTTCCTGTTAAGTCTTAGAAAAAGTACTGATCTTAAGTTTAAATACTAAAAATCAGTACTGTAGCCTAAATCCTTTGTATTCTCCAATAAAATTTCATGTCAGACAAATTTTTAAATCATGGGACTTCAGTTGGAAAGTACAGCGCAGTTCTGGCTTATAGTCTGTAATATTTCATTATAGTCAATATTCATTTGAAAGACTCTTAATCAGTTTATTACACATGTTCGTTTTTGCTGTCAGGTTTTGCAGTATGTAGAAGCCTGCTTTCAAAACAACATCATATGTCTCCATTGTTTGCTGGGGGGGGTTGTTTCATTTTCAGCTATCACTCAGTCAATCATGCTTTTGCCATTCTGTTTCTTCCTTTGCTTGTTGCAAACAGTATATGTAGCTACATGCACAGAAAAAATTTTCACCTGTAACACTTAATACTGTACCTGTAATAATATCCCAGTGTCTTTTATAAACTCTTTTTTTTAGATATATGTAAGAGCGCAATTTGAATATGATCCAGCAAAGGATGACCTCATTCCTTGCAAAGAAGCTGGCATCAGATTCCGAGTTGGGGATATTATCCAAATCATTAGCAAAGATGATCATAACTGGTGGCAGGGTAAACTTGAAAACTCGAAAAATGGTACTGCAGGTCTTATTCCTTCTCCTGAGCTTCAAGAATGGTATGACTTTAAGTTTTCTATAAAAAGTAATTTGGCTTTGTTTTTCTTTCTGTCTTTCATGCTTTTCATTGTTGTATAGCTTGGGTTTGTATAATTTTTTTTTTCAGTAAAAAAAAGTATCTATTGCTTCAGTTTGTGTGGCATTGATTTTCTTTTTTTCTGGTACATGCATAGCTGTAAGGGTTATGTGCAGTATCAGATGTGTGGTTACATTAGAAAAATAAGCACCTGTGTTAGTAAACATTGTGCTTTCTGATATACTACAGGAAACTAGGATTGAAGGCCACATACAAATTGTTTATGTAACGGGGTCAAATTAATTTCTCTTTTAAGTTCTAAATAGTGTTTTCGTTGGTACTGCTTACACGTAAGTGCTGCAAGAACAAGGTGTTAGCAAGGCATCAAGCACAAAGGTCATTGTGGGAGTTTTGTGGTTTCTCTCCTTTTCATTTTTCCTGTGAAATATAAAAAGTAGAAAGAAATCACAGTGTAAAGATTCCTGAATGACAGATTCAATGCGCAACAATGGCACTGAGTACCAAAAAAGCAATGCAGAGCCTTTGAACAACCTCTGGCAGAAGCTGGTTAGTAAATATTTGAAGTATATCAGCACAAACTCTGCAACAAGTATGGGGCCATGAAAGTCAGGGTCAGAACTCAAGAAAGTGTATCAATATGGAGAACATAGCCCAAAATATTTCAAAAAGATTTGCTACATAAAAGAATTTGAGTGCTGTAAGGGTTTAACAGCACCTGTGCCACCTGGACTGACTAAAGGAGATTTTACTAGAAGAGAAACAGATGTAGCCTATACATTCCATCTGAAGACTTCCCTTGCAAGCCCTGACACAAGGGGAACACTGATACACATTGCAACAGGAACACCTGCAATACTTCATCCTAAAGATCGACCTTAAAACAGTTCCACAACACAACTTGCTCTGTAGTTAATTTAGACCATAGTGGTCTTTTCAGACCTGATGCGCATCCAGTCTAATCTGCTGCAAAGTGTCTACAGCCAGTTTAGTAGCTACCCTTCCTCCCATGCTCGTTTGATCTGTGAGCTTTAATTATCTGTCCTTAAGAAGATTTTCCTTATATCAAAGTGGCTTTAAGTCATTAAAAAATAAAAGGGTTTGAAAGGTTTTACTGTACTCTTGTACTATTAAAAGTCTTATTTTTCTAACTCATTCTGTGTGGCTTTTTAAAAATCAATAATTACAACCAAAATAAATTTTCTCCTTCATATGCCAGGCGAGTTGCTTGTATTGCCATGGAGAAGACCAAACAGGAGCAACAAGCCAGCTGTACTTGGTTTGGAAAGAAAAAAAAGCAGTACAAAGACAAATATTTGGCAAAGCACAATGCAGGTATGAAAAAAAAAGACACGAGTATCTTTAACAGGTTATATTTTTCACAATCTAAACCTTGCCACTAATTGTTCAGCTGGCACTGTTTCATAAACCTAATGAAGTACTTAGGAATATATAAGTAAAATTCTAATTATTATTACATTATTACTCTGCTGCTTCTTTGCTATTTAAACATATAGCCGAATCAGTGAGAGGCAAGCAACAACATAAATGCATCATAATATATCCTAATACAGGCTATATATGCACCAATTAAATAACATAAATCTCTATTTTCACATTTCTTCTTACCTGGGCAATCTTTGTGTGGCATCAGAGCTCACTGTGTATCAGTGCTATAGAATTTATGTTTCCTTAAAACTAATTTGAAAATAAATTCTTAGAAAGTGAAAGAACAATAATTGTCATTTATAGTCCTTAATTCACCATCACATTTAAGGTGTTCACAATTAAATATAAAATTACTTGTTACCCTGAAAACCTTTATAAGTACAGATTGGAAGCTTTAACTTATTTACTTCCTTTTGCAGGTTTAACATTCTATTTGTTTTAATGTTTCCACTCATTGTAGTAGCACTAAACCATGGTTTACTAATTATGACCTTAACAAAAAGTATTGGGATTAAATTGGATTTTATGACCTAAAGTCTTTGACAGTACTGGTTTATCAGTATTATCAGTTGCTTCCAGCATACATTCCCACAGCACTGCTGCTCCCTTCAGCTGTGGCAATATAACTTTGTGTGGCTGTGCTGTTAACTGGGTTAACTGAAGATCCACTTGACAAAAAAAACATTGATTCTTTTTCTTTAAGGCAGATATGTTTCTTAATATAGTTCACAGTGCAGGTATATAGTTAATAATGTCAGCATGACTAAGCACAGCATGCTACAAAGAAATCAGCGAAGGAAAGAGGATGGCCAGAGAAGGAGCAGGCAATACTTCAGGAGCAAAACTAGCTCAAAGGCTTTGTATCAGTTAAACCCCCTGTATTCTGTGTGGTGCTCAGCTGCCAGCTGGGGCTAACCCTGAAAGGAAGTAAATCTAGACTTCCCTGTCTTGATGTAGGGAGTGCATTTTGGAGCAAGTTGGCAGCACTTTGAGTCACACAATTTGCTTGCCTTAGTGCTTGCCACCATCAGTGCTGTTAGCCACTTTACATCAGAGCAGTGTTTGCCAAAAATCAGAAACATGGAATCATAGAATCAACTAGGTTGGAAAAGACCAAGTCCAACCGTTACTCCAGTGCTGCCAAGTTGACCACTAAACCATGTCACTAAGGGCCTCATCTACACTGGTTTTGAACACTTCCAAGGACGGTGATTCCACCACTTCCCTGGGCAGCCTGTTCCAATGCCTGACACATAAGTATTAAAAATTATGATAATGACAATAAAAAACCCCTGTTCTTTTCCAAATACCATCTGACACCTTCCTTTCCCCCTCAGAAGTCAAAAGGTTAATGAAAGCACTGATTACAATCACGATTTCTCTTAGAAATGTTCATTGATCTTCGTGTCCTTGAGTACTAAAGGTGATGCCAGTAATATTGCAGGGAATGATGCTAAATGTAGGGTATAAAGAGGTTCACAGAAATGCTAGGGTGCCCACTTAAGTTTAACTAAGGTGATAATGAATTTGCCTTCTCTGAACTATTCTTATCATGTCTGGTATTGTTAGTCAGAAATACAGCAACACTGGCTTTTGCAAGCCATCAGTGCATCTGTCTCAGAGTAAAAGCCAGATTTTTCTCTTCTGTTAGATCCAAAATAAGTATGATTAATTTGGCTTTGAGAAGTCTTATCAAGATGTCAAAATGTTGCCCTTACAATAAAGTAGGATTTATTTCCCTTACATCTTAGTATAAAATTCAATAAATCGTTTAGCAGTGTGTAATCTATTTGGACTTCCATGTTATTTTTGTCTTAGGGATGAGACTGAACTGGGGTACTGAGAAATTATCTAGTACAATACTCCATAGTCAGCTAAGACTTGTGTGGCTAGCTAATGATTTGAGAGTGAAGATTTTACTGTGATATATTGGGATATAACTGGAACTAGAAATTAAATTATTCTGCAAATCAAGCACAGTTTGTGAAGTATTTCATTTACTTTTTATAATTAAATGCAAATATATTCTCCTTTACAAGAAAAATATCCTGTTTTTCTTTCCTCTATACTTGATATTAAAATATTGTGTCTTTCAAGAGACAGTTTCACAATCATGCATCTTATCATTGTAAAGTCAGTTTTAAACCAAAGCCCACAGGAAAAAAAATAACTATTTTTCATTATTAGTCTCACTGACATTTTTATAAATGCTCCAGAGATTACTGCAGTTATATCTAGATATATTTATTTATTTTACTGAAGTGTTATTGCAGGACTTCATATAAGAACAGTCTTTAGAATATACTTGAACTTTGCTTCATATTGTGCATAATGTAGAAAATTGCCAAGCTTTTATAAAATATGTTTATCATTTCTTAATGTGATTTATTTGCCTTGTGTTTAGACTATTGCATGGTAAAGTTTATTTTGTGCATATACTTTTTATTTTACTAATATATTACAAGCCATATCTCAATGACCCCTGTACATTTTTCATGCTGTCTTACTCCCAATGGCCTCTGTGCATGTAAGTAACCTGTCAAGTGACAATGCCTCTTTATTTGCTTCTTACTGTTTCCTTTCAAGATCTCCTTTTCTTTATTAGCTAGTAACACGGAAGCATTAAATTTCAGTGTTTAAATGTGCCCTGTATTCCTTATCTTGTGTATTAAAAAATTAATCATTTTTCTTTTGCATTTGAAAACCCTGCAATCATTAGTGAAATCCATGTTGACTGAGACACATCTTCTCCATGCTGCTAGTTTGTGATGAAGGCATTAATATGTATCATTTCTGTTGTTTGTTCTTGTTGGTTTTATCTAACATACTGTGGTTTTGTTCAAGAAGAAAATAAAGGATTGATTTTTTTAGAATCATAGAATCATAGAACAGTTAGGGTTGGAAACGACCTTAAGATCATCAAGTTCCAACCCCCCTGCCACGGGCAGGGACACCTCACACTAAACCATGTCACCCAAGGCTC
>JANHGB010042914.1:0-48706 GCA_026283785.1 Coracopsis vasa | reverse complement strand
GACCTTCCTCAGTGACATGCAGTACAAGTAGCACCCAGAGGATCTAGCACTGCACTGTGGGATAACAATCACACCGTCTTGCTAATGTGTGGTCCTGCTTTTGACTCCTGGTGGTCTTGGCTTATGATCTATTTCAAGCTACCTGCAGTTGAAGTAGTATAATGTCATTCAAGATATCTGTGAGATCTACATAGAGTAAACCATGAAAAATGCAGGATTATGTTTCACAAATTACAGGTTCCTAACTTTACTTAGGGAAAGTAGACAAGAAAATATTCTCTGATAAAGTCTGTGTTGATCTGAAAGTTTCCTGTGAGTTTTGCAGGCTGTGCTTTTGAAACAGTAAGTTTTTGAATGCAGATACAGGGATACCCTTGGCACCCAAATAAAAGGAAACACCTTGGAAACTTTGTTCTTGAAGGCTGGTGATCTGAAAGTGTGTAGAATACAGATCTGAAGTCCCTGTAAATTAAAATGTGGAGTTAATATTTTCCTTCTAAACCCAGAAAAGATTAGTCAGTATTATTTGTCTTGAAAAGCAACCATGAAACAATTTTCAGTAACCACTAACCATGACATTAATACCTTGAAATACAAGAAGTACTTTGAATAATAAAGATATTCCATGTAACTATGGATTTGCAACTATAGTAGCCTCATTTGCACGTTGTAATGGATTAGCTATGTCTCTGGATCATGTACCTCTGCTAGGTAAGATGAAGGTAAGACCTCCTTGAGCATACTATAACCATTACATGTGGCTGGTGTGCCCTGTCAGCACTTCAGTCAGACACATGGGTAGAAGCAGGACTTCAAAATTTCTATACTTGTTCTATTCTTATAAATGCTCATTTCAAGGACTAATCGGGAGCATCTTGGGGTTAAAAAAAACCAAAACAAAACAAACACCTCATAGTTCTAAATAAAAGGATGTCTGTTCCCTGATCACAATTCCAGGAACAGAGGAATCATGATCAGGATGGGCGTAATCCACCCATCAATGTAGCAATAATCACTTCAGGACTTTTTGCACAGAGAGTTTGCAGATCTGATCTGCACTGGTGTACAGGCCCTCAGTTTTCCATAGATCAAACTGATAATAAACAACATTTGGGTATGGGGGGATTTTCACGTATTTCCAATTAGCTATTTTGTAGAATATATTCAGTGGTGTAATAATGAAGGATCCATTGATCCACGTACTTTTTACTTCATACGCCCTATATGACTATAAAGCCAATAATCCAGCAGAACTGTGGGCAGAGGCAGGTGCTTTCCTGTAGGCTTTTATCCAGGATCATCGTGAAAGTTCTCAAGCAATGAAGTTCTAGTTACTTCTCTGGGAGTCTTTCCCACAGCTGATAGAAAAATTTTTTTCTGATACTCATTCTGAATATGGTTTTATCTATGATCTGATAGAAGAGATTCCACTCAGGAAGCTCTTTTCAGTGGTAACCTTGAAATAAAATCCCACATTGATTTATGCAACAGGAAGAATTTTATGAGTGACAGAGCAGAAAGATAGCATCCCTTTCTGAACAAAAATTCTGAATCCCTGTAACTGCTTTTGAACAAGTTCCCACACTATACTAACTTACCAACCCATAGAACAAATAGATCTGACTTTTTTTTTCTTTATCTCTGTTATTAGTCTCAGAATTACTAAATACTTTACCTGGGTAGCATTAAAAATGCAGAACAGATAGCTGAAAACCAGACTTGTTTCTTCATGACTTATTAACATGAGGTAGCCTATCATCCAGGTGATTTCAAGCACTACCACTATAGAGATAGTGCTAATCATCTTTTTCATAAATGAATCCTTTTTATTCCTAGAAACACACATTAAAAAGTTATTAGACCTTTCTCTATACCTTTTAATATACTTTTGAGCGTTTAAGTTTCTATTTATTCAGAGTTATATTGCAAAGATATGTTATTCAGGTGAGTTGAAAACAAACACCTCCCTACATTTGTTAGACCTATCATCCAGAGAAGAAATCCAGAAAAAGTAGTCTAACCAAGTTTATCAGAATAATCTGTGTTTCGAGTATGTAGCTTGAATGACTTTTTCTTTAAAAAAAAAGTGAGGATTTCCAAGGCAACAAGAAACATTGAAAATTAGTATGCTAGCTATTATAAACTTTTTAGAATGCTTATAACTTCAATCCAAATGTGCTTAGTTTTCACTATAGGAATAAGCTGCCGGTGAAGTTTGGATATCCTGTTTCTCTCAAGCCTGAGGGGAGGCAGAGATAAGGTATTTTGTTTGCCCCAGCCATGCAAATTATACATAAAAGTAATGAAGAAATGGTACAAAGTTTTGTTGAACGGGTCAGTTTTGTGGGATTAAAATTAAAGCAATGCCTTTTTAAGTAATACAATGCACTGCAGAGTTTGTGACACAGCCTCTGACAAGACATGGAGTGTTGTAAAACTGAGCAAGTAAATCTGCTTCAAAGCTGCAAAGAATTGGTCGAACATTCAGATGTGCTGAGAAATCATTCCATTCTTATTTGGCTGGACGCAGCTGTGCTCTCACTTAAATGGATTTCAACTAGGGATAACCTTCATTGAAGTGAAGTGAATTAATTTTCTGACTGCTGTAAGTATACATTTCCTTAAATAAAAGACTTCATCAGAAACCTGGTTTCATGATAAGAAAGTCTGAGCTGGTGACATGAGACCGAGCAACACATTTGCTGAAAGATCTGAGGAGTCCTGTGCTGTTTTACCTTGTCAAATTCTTGTTCTACTTCCATATTACAGAGACACTGATTGCTATGAAAGTGATGATGTTAAACAGGAGTATGAGTGCTACTGGCAAGAGGAATGACCACAACATGGGCTTTTTCACACTGAAATTCTGATTTCAATACAGTGCTGCAAGCCAGCAACTTTTAACATATAAAGAGAGGCCAATTCAAAAGATTTGTTAGACACATTATTCAGAAGACCAAAAAAAAGAAGTATTCCACTTTCATCCTGAAAGACCTCATAGGACTTCCTAAGTTTTGTTAACCTGTCTCTGAAAGGCAACCATTCCTTGAGAATTGAGGGCTTTCAATCATGCTTCTCTTTCTCTGAGGAATGCAAAATGATTTATCAAAAATGAACTGCACAGAGAAATATAATACAGTGCAATGTAGCTAGCCAAACAGATACCTGACCACCGTATGCAAGTTTACCTTTAAAGTATGTGTTATAATAGAGCTGAAAAGTAATAGGGGAAACCTAATGAACAAAGGTTGAGACAAAAACAGGGGCAATTTAAGGACAGGGTTATCCTGCAATAATCCTTACAACTTTTTTTATTTTTTTGCTAAATCATCTTAAATTAGAAACCAACACTCCTTAAATGAGTATCATAAGTGAGTGTAAAATGCCCATGTAAAAGGGTGTTTGTGTTTACATTTCCAAAAGAAGTCTATCTTTGTTCTGTATCATCTGTTATCACCAGGGCGCACTGTAGCCTGCTTTGGTATGTAGGCACTCGAATATCAATACCAAAAACATAGGGTAAATAGGGATATTGTTAAGTTGGCCAGAAAGGTTTTAAATAAATGAGAGGATTAGTTTAGGTACTGAAATGCAGTTATGCACTTAAGTGAAGGTCTTGAATTTCAGTTAGGCTAAGGATGTCTACAGCTTCCATTTAAAGTCACAGGAGATCTTGCAGAAGGATTCAAGGCAGATATGGTTCCAGTTCCCTAAATCCTTAGTTAGGAGAAACTGCAATTTCTCGTAGTAAATGTTTAGTTTGAATGAAAAATTCTGTCTTCTTTTGGATGTATGCAAGGCTCTGGCTTGAGGTGATGAGGAATCTCAGAGATATCTAAATGAAGAATTGGAGTCCATCTATGCAATGACCGTATCTGAAAGGGTTTTTTACTTAGTTCACAGAAGCAGGTTGTTGAAAACCTTAATTGCTGTGAAAATTTCTCCAGCACACAACAGACTTGTGTTGTTGTGCCAGTGAACAAGCTATCACTTTCAATGCCATATGACTTTAAATCTTACCCCATCCGATTACTGACATGATTATAAGGAAGTGTTCAGGCAGGGGCTTCATGGCTCTAAGCAGCTGGCAGTACAGCTGTGCAGAACTGGGTGCTGACCACATAAATGTCGCCAACAAAAAATAGGACAGCCACGGCTGTACACCAGGAGTCTGCGGGAGGATTTACCAAGTCAGATGTGAGTAAGGTTTTACTGATGGTATCATAAGGAAGGTATTGCTGGTAGTGACTGGTAGTACTGTCGCTGTGATTCCTGGCATTTCGGTTTTCAATTCCAGAGACGAAGATGATGTTAAAAATTAGCATAGAGGAACAGAGACTCACTAACATCCACGTCACAGATGATTTTTGAGTTTTCCTATTGGTAGGAATATAGGAGAAAAAATGTAAAGCAAAATAATTAAAACTGTAAAATATTTCTTAATTTCCATTGATACTAAAGCAAGGTAGAGTATGTAGTCTTTCATACAGAGACAAAACAAAGCAATAACTTGTTTGCAGAATTTTACACCATCATTACTGTCAGACAACTTAATAAATCCATCAATTTTGTCCAGTTTCAGCTAGAACAGAGAATACCCAGTACATTTTAGGACTGGGGCTTTTCCAGCAGCAGTTGGGATGCATTTTCTTTTTTGCACATTGCTCCTTTTAGAATCCTTTTCTTAAGTGTTAGGAGGTGAAATAGGATAAGACAAGTATTTCTAAACACTCTTCAAGGTCCAAGAGAATAATAAACCTCCACTTCCAAACTCTGTCTTATAAACGCCTTTAAGAGGCAGAGTCTGGAGGCTCCTACAATTTTAAATACATAGACCTTGATGGAATTGCTCCAAACCTACATTAGTGCAAGCAGAATGAGAAACATGCATTCATCTACAATAACAACTCTGTTGGCAATACTTTGCTCCTTGTTCAAGGGGGAGTCACACAACACCATTTATCAAAGGCATGTCCATCAAGGAAATTTGCTGCAGTTGTATTTGAATTAAGTCACTCACAATAAAACGGTAGCACAAGCAGTGCACATAACCTACATTGCTGTATAGTCATGGTGCTTTGAAATCATCTGTTCCCTACAGACAGTTTATAAACAGAAAGCAATACAGTATAGCAACTATCAAATAGGTAACAGAAAGCCCTGTCAAAACGATGGAAAGATTTTTCTTGTCAGCAGCCATGTCCAGTGTTTCCTATGAAAGGCTTGGCCTTTCACCATACTGGAGTCTTCCATACTCTGTGGTATCATTTCTTTTCAAAGCTGACATTTTTGAAGGTGGATTTATTGAATAATAAACATATATGCATATATATATCCTCACATTAAAATATTGACATAAACAGGTTAAAGTTTCATGTAGGTGACAAATATGTTCCAAACTCGCTATTCTCTTTGTTTTCCTCAAAATACATAGAAAGCAAAATATTGTAACTTAGCATTAAATACTTGCAGTTTTACATCTTCCCTCTTACCTAGTGAATTTTTGAAACAAAATGGTAATGATCACATCAGCCATGGACAATCCAACACCAATGTAAGAAATATACTCCAAAGGCTTTGCATATTTATGTTTGATCTGAAAGGCCTAGGAAGCAAATTGCATCAGTTATAGAATGAGAAGAGATAGATTTCTTTCTAAAAATTGTGTTTCTGGTTGGACATAGAAAATAAAATGTTTTAGTGAAGTTATGATTGCTGCAAGTCACTGCCAGAATTTTCAGATCACACAGAATTACTGTGGATCTCAAACTAGAGAAGATTGTGCAGAACTCCATAGAGACTCCACAATGTGTGTCAAATATTTAACAAAATAGCAGATTAAAATATTCAGAGAAAAATGCAAGGTGACACTGACTGAAAAAAGTAGCTTCAACTTTTTGTACTGATGTGCATTCTGAATTTTGGCTTCTGAGGATAAGGCCTAAAGTAAGATGTTACAAAGAATACAAATCAAAATCAGTCTTTCTTTGTGTAGTGACAATAAAGCATCAGGTAAATATAATTGTATTTAGTGCAAAAGCAAATACTGTTATCTTTGCATGAATGTATGGGAATCTTCTCTATAATATAGTCATTTTGTGCAGTAAGGACATGCATAAGATAAAGAGAAATGCAGAAACAAGTAAACATTACAAATATAGAAATACTGTTCTCTGGAGACAGAGTAAAAAGAAAATTTAAAATCCTGACACTGCTGAAGTCAGTGACCACAAACATGTGATTTTAACCAGGGAGTGTTTTGTTTAGAGAAGCTGAAACAAATATTGAAAGAATAACAAATGTTAAAGACAGACAGTCATTCCAAAATAGCCTTATTAATACAAGAGGGCAATATTTGAAACTTACTGGTAGCAGATACATTGTGGTTTATTAACGTATAAGCAAAGGAAGTAGTTAATGCTAAGTACTTTGAGTTATTTACCCAGCACAGTGTCACAGCTAGTTCAGATCCCAAGCTCTCTGCTGTTGGTCTTGGAGCACTTTTGGTTTTAGATGTACACTCCCTTAACAATCAGCTGTAGCAGTAGAGATGCAGAGCTGGAGGCTACCAGAGCTGAGCAAGGGGAATGAGTTGTGACAGCCCTTCCCTGCTGCTGGGGTGCCCAGCAGGTGAGCACAGCCACAACGTGTGTCAGAGGAAGCCAGGACTCGCCTATACACTTAGCCTTCCGGCAGCCTGGGGACAACTCACATGTCCCAGTGCCAGCTGTGCCACAGGTCAGAAACAAGTACATGGGAACGTCTTAAATCCTGGGCCTTCTGGCTCAGTGCATGTATGCCTTTACATTGGCATGCTGGTCTTAACAGTTGGAAACAACCAAACAAATGAAAGATTAAAAACACAAACTCTCCCTATTCGAGATAGGACAACACCCTACCATCAGGACAGCAAAATTAGTAGTGTGATTACACCTGCATCTCAAGAACTGGTCTCTTCATTTTGCGCAGCTGGCAGTGCTCCAGTCGTTGACAGTATAGTCCCAAATGACACAGGCATGATCTCGCAGCTGCAGTTCGAATATGTTGTACTATAGATTGGGATTGCAAGAAGAAAAAGTGGCTACAGAAACATAAACAGGTGTGCAATGGCAAAAAGTGTGTACTGATAATTGTCCTCTGAAAAGGGAGCTGACAGCTACTTAGGGATTTACAGGGTTTCCAGTAAACCTTATGAACAATACTAATAACAGCATAATTTGGCATTTTGAAATTATTTTGTGTGCCTTTCTCAGTCAAGATTGCCAAAGAAGTTAGCCATTTCTGTAAATTATTCAGGTACGTACAGTTCAGATGCACATAGACTAGGCATTAAAAAACTGCCAAATGAATTCTGCATAAGCCAAACCACAGGTTTCAGATATTAGTAGCATTAAATTACTGCCATCTGAAGCTGAATCCACACTGGAATGGGAAGCAAACAATGACGAATGCCATGAACTATCCCCTCCTGTCCTGCAGCATTGCAGTGCTTGTGCAGTCATATGTCAAACTGCATGCAGTCATTTTCAGACAACATATCTCTGCAGGGTACTGCTATTAAAACTGCTTTTTAATAAGCAATGAGCAGCTTGAAATACAAATAAGTGGTGAAAGCAACTATTGACAATGCTAGGTAATTCAATTAAAAATGAGGAATAAAAGCAGGAGTAAAAAAATCAATTATGTTTGTTTTAGTCATTTCCTTAAAATTTACAGGTGTTTTCCAGATCACTTAAGTGTATGGATCCATAATGATGATTAGTGATCTATCATGTGCATGTATTTGAGCTTAAAACCTTTCTTAAATATTATAAGAAGAAGCCATTTACCATTTTCTGGAGAAAACATTCTAAACATGAGTATATATTATCTAAAACTTTAGTTGTTTGAGCAAATGGACACTCACATAGAGCATTTCTTGCAAGAAAGCAGTGACATCTGGAATCAGTTCCTGGGTAAGGAAGAAATGCACAATGATTTTGACTGGAAGCAGGAATTAGAAGATGATATGAAAAATTAACACTTTCCACGTTGATAGGTGTGTTGGGCTGTGCCAGTCATGTTGACTTTTTGTTTATTCCAATAATTGTGATAGTCTTCTGGAAAGAAAAATTGTCCTCTAGCATCCTGGCTTTTTTAATTTTTGCTTTAGGACATTAGTCCTAAGGACAAATTAGTACCCAAGGACAAATCCACTCTTGGTATACCTATAACTTTTTATGGAATACAGTTTTGCTTGCAAACGTCCTAGTTTAGCAGTACTGAATCAGTAACATCAGGTGTTAAACACTAAAGTTGAAAAATGTTTTATTCACTTATATCACCTATGCATCCCACAAGCTCTCCCAACAGCTTAATGACAGAAATCAAGGCAGTATGCAAAAAAAAGCCCTCTGCTTGAGTGTCTTTCCCTAAGGTCTGAAGACAGGTAGTAGAGCAAGGGAAGCCTATGGTTCAAACTTAACACCACATTTCTTACTGGGGCTTACCTTGGGACTGAAGGCTATTTCAGTGCTGCTGGTTCTTCCACCATCAATGTTGCCAGAGACAATTTGTCTAGAGAAACTACAGCAAGTCTGATAAATCCTTGACTGGAAGGGTTTGTCATTTTGATACAGGACAAAGCCAACTCTTCCATTACCTGATGAACCTTCACAAGGCAAACAGAGAAGTAGGTATGAATAGCATGTATCAGAGAAGCTGGTGCTTTTGAAGAAGCCGACACTATGCTGTTTCACACATCCAGTATTTACAACAGATTTTTGTTTAGATGTTTATTTAGAATCCATTTAAGAAATAGAGAAGAGCTTTTCCTGTGAATCATAGAATCATAGAATAGTTTGGGTTGGAAAGGACCTTAAGATCATCTAGTTCCAATCCACCTGCCACGGGCAGGGACACCTCACACTAAACCATGTCACCCAAGGCTCTGTCCAACCTGACCTTGAACACCGCCAGGGATGGAGCATTCACAATTTATTTATTTTCTTTAATGGGAAAAGATTCTTGCAGGCCTAGATGGTTAGAATGGTAAAACTGTTTAGCATGTTGCAGATCTTTAGCCCTTTCTAATAGTAAAGGAATTATTAATTAGTTTAAATATTGTGAAGTTGCAAAAAGGACTGTAGGAATAATTCCATGTGTGGGGAATGGAAGAAAAATATGACTAAATTCTTGCTTTTAGTATTTGGGGAAGGTTGAAAGAGATTCTTTAGGACGAAATTCAAAATGCTTCAAATGGAGTAGGAAGTTTTCATATCTGCATCTTTTCAAGGTCTTAAAGCTGAGTATGTCAATTGGCTTGATTTGCAGTTTGACCAAATTGAAGTAGTTATACTTTTTCTCTTTGGTAGAAAAGACTGCCACTGAATTGAAAAATCTGCCCTATAAAAAGAAATGCATTAAATTAAATCCTTTGCTGCTTTAACTGGGACTTTTGTACAAAGAGCCTGTGCCTTCTGGTACACTTCACAGTCTTAATGCCGATCTTGGTGGCTGGAGACTTCTGGAGCAAGCAAACTAAAGCTTCCGCCTCTACTTTCCTACAGGGTTTTGGAAAGGGGGGGAGGGATATATCCGGACTTATCCTAAAAGATGGATTGGATATAGTTGAGGTTAATACACCAGCTTAGGACTTGGAAACACTCAGAGACCTCATGCTTTAGATGCAGCCTCTGCTCCCTTCTTTTTATAGCATGCATAAATACAGAACTGAAAACACGTTCGTTTTTCTGCTCACAGTTGCTGATTCCTGTAATTTTTATAAATGTATTTAACAGCCTCCTGGCTTCTTTTTTCATTAGAATTCTGCAAGAATTACCAAAGATGATGTATTACTGGGCATGGGAGGAATAAGCTGGTTTTAATGAACAAAACTTGATCTGTCAATCCTTGTATACCTTGGCAATTGACAATAGGCTGATGGGCATGATGGAATTCATCCAATTTCAACTGCAGTTGAAATTCTGAAATTGTACTTTTACAATTTTTCCCTAAATATGATGGAGGTTCTTTTATGTAATGCCATCACTTTTCATTAGAATTCTTCATTCTGTCACAAGTTTTAACAGCATGTCCATTTAACTAGCACATGTGTTTAAAGAGAACTCTAATTACAATTAATATGGTGGTAGTTTTGAAGAATAAATACCACAAAGTATTAACACTCTTCTCTATACATTTCTCATAAATCTTGTTAAAATATGAGTACGAAAATATTCCTATCTTTAGTGTAAATAGATGTTCTCATATTGTATTCATGTTGGTCACTGTCTACTGATTTTTCTTTAGTACTGCAATTTCTTAGGAGTGCAAACATGAATGGCATGCCATTTTAGCTAATTTTTGTGGTCTGCTGAATACTGCATGAAAGGACACGCAAACTTTCCCGAGCATTTCAGTACCTTTTTTATTGCTTTTTAAGTTTTTTTAATGAACAGTTTTGTTAAAATTGCATAATGAAATGCTTTTATTTTCCATAATACATCACTTTGTATTATAAATCTAAAACTTGCTAAAATTATAATTTGTACTACAATTAATTATTACCCTTAATATGCCTTTTGTTCTTATCCCTGTGGGGGTTTCTTTTGTGTTTTAGTGTTTGATCAATTAGATCTCGTCACATATGAAGAAGTAGTAAAACTGCCAGCATTCAAAAGGAAAACGCTAGTCTTACTAGGTAATTTTGAGTTATTATTCTGAACACATTAGCATAGTTTTGAATCTTTTCTGGTGGAAAATTTATCATTCATTTTTGTGTTGTGGATTAGGTGCACACGGTGTTGGAAGAAGACACATAAAAAACACACTCATCACAAAACACCCGGACAGATTTGCTTACCCCATTCCTCGTAAGTAGCAATGTTCAATGTGTACTGCAAAATTCTTTGTATCATCCTTGACAACACACCTATTGTACTGCTACGTGTGTTCAGTTCTGCTGAGACGAATCCTACCTTAAAGGTGGGAACTATGATATGACTGGGTATATTCCTTCTTCTGTTTTTTTCAGGAGGAAGTGTAGTAAGTAGCACCACACACGTTTCTTAATATTCACAAACCTTCTTGTTAAGCACACCTTTCTCTAACCCAAAGATTTGTTAATTTAGATTGAAGGTTAAAACGTTTTTCTTTTTTTTGTGCTAATTTTATATTTACTGTTCAGGTAAGACTGGAACAGCCTTGACATTTAAAACTGTGGATAGTTCCTGTGAGAAGAAATGTAAACTGGATTTCGAGGAAACCTTTAATGTGTACCTTATCTGGATGTTTTACATTACTTTTCACAGCCTAGCCTTGAGGACTGGTATTACACTAAAATAACTTCAAGTTTCCAGAGATGATAATAAGAAAAGGAAAACTCAATTAACTTTACTGTTTGCAAGTGGGTTGTTATGAAGAACACTGCGGTGTTTTACAACCTCTATCAATGCAATCCAGGAATTGCATATCCTACTACATAATCTCTTGGAGAAGATGCACTCTTTTTCCTCAAACTAGGCATTCTGAATCAATTTTCTGTTCCAGCAGCTTAATCTGTCCGCTGTGTTTCATACTGACTTCAGAAACACCATACATGCCTCAGAAGTGACATTGATGACTATTGTGCATTAATTTATTTTCTTTATACCTTGTTAGTGCTTTACTTAAAAGTGGCACATGGGTGGTTTTCTACCTATGAGGATTTTGTTGCTGCTAAAAAATATTATTTTTAAGAACTTATCTGCACACCTATTTGGAAACGGAAAAGGATTAGTTTGCTGCTGATTTTAGTTCCCCAGGCTTGCTTGCTAAGGAGTTAGACAAAGACCAGTGCCAGCAGATGGAAAACAGAAAGACCTAGTAGCCCTTTCAAAAGCATGAGCCTTTGGATCACCCCAGCAGCAATGCTAAACTGCACTGTTTGTCACTCTAGTATTTATATCTAGACACTAAAATCCTAGATTAGACACTTTAAAAGTGCAGTGCCAGGAGTATTCAATAAAATTGTACCTATACATATTACACATATACAATCTTGTCAATACAGACAAGATTATATGGGGGGAAGGGAATAGTAACCCAGCAAATATGCTTTCAATTTCAAAGAACTAAAGCAAAGAGTAATAAATGCTTTACAGTACGCTTTTCACCTGGTCTCTCTCAAGTACTAACTATATTGCTGTGAGGAGGTAGAAGCTGAACTAGTGACTTCACCTTCAAATACCTATTAAACCAAACTCGCCTAAACTGTGACAACCGTGCCTTAGATTGCCTACACTAGGTTCCTGCTCACTCTGTGGTAGCACTGGAATTGTTTCATTGATTATATAAGGCTAAAAAGCCTAGACTGCAAATCAGCATGAAATTCAGGTGCTTAAGCATCAGTATGATGTTTAGACGCTTGTTTTAGACATCACCTGACCTCCAGACCTACTCCAGAAGAGCAATGGCCTCCTTTAACTCCTCTGTCATATCTAGTAGTTCCTATATGTATATTTCAGACATAAGGCATTTAGGACATTTGAAATAGCACTTTATGCTGGTGCTTACAGACCAAATTAGTTTGTTGTTAGTGGTATAAATAGGTCATATAAAATATATCACATACCCTTTAAGTATTATGGTAACCTGATCTGTCTTTCAGCTGACTCTAGGTAATTGAATTTATTCTCTACAACTCTCAGGGATGGATTTTACTGCATTTTCTGCATTCTTTTACAAAACTGTGCTAGGAGTAGGCGTATTTTGAGATAGGCCTTAAGTTGGGTATGGAGTTTTAGGAAGTGCTTTATGAAGAAAATATGTACCTACTGAAAACCTGATTATAAAAATCATGTCACATACAATAGTATTTAATTAAAAAGATTATTAGGCCATACATCTCTTACCACATAGGTCTGCAGAAGCAATATATTCAAAAGTACATTATTGCTAAGTAGCTTTCATCTCTTTGGACCAGAAGTAATTAGGCCCTCACCCACTTTTTAGGCTTATACTTTCACACTGAAGAAGAAAACCTCACAAAAACTTAAGTAAAAAAAACCAAGGAAAATACAGACTTTTTTACAAAAGAAAAGGATGTGGGGGAACTACAAGCGTATGTAAAGTTCAGTAGACCTAGGGCAGCAGTGAGTAATGTAGTGATATTATATGGTTTATAGAATCCATTGTTCTTGAATTCCTTAAAATAATAACTATGATCTATAATACATCTATAGAACTTTTCATCTTTGAAATATGCTAATTAATCCTCAGTACAATAATAGGTATAATTAAAAACAGAAGATGAGCTCAATTTTTTTGTTACCTTGTTTGAAATTATGATAGGGTTTTTGGAAGATATGGGATTAGATTGGTGTTTGAGATTTGTCACTGACATAAATATGATAGTGGAAAAATATGAGAGAAAATCAGTTTGTGAGTGAACATTAGAATAAAGAGAAGCAATGGATATCAGCGTGCCTGTGTGGGAAAGAGAAGGAGATGGCCTACAGAAGCACAGAATGGTTGAGATCCCTACCTCTGGAAATCATCTGGTCCAATCCCTCTCTCTGCTCAAGCAGGGCCACCTAGAGCTGGTTGCCCAGGACCATCTCAAGGTGGCTTTTGAATATCTCTGAGGATGGAGACTCCATCACCTCTCTGGGCAACCTGTGCCAGTGCTCAGTCACCCTCAGAGGGCAAAAGTATTTCCTTACATTCAGGTGGAAGCTCACGTATTTTAGTGTGTGCCCATTGCCTCTTGTCCTATCATTGAGCACCACTGAAAAGCGACTGCCTTCTTTACACTTTCACTTTGGATATTTGTACTCATTGATGATAACTGTCCTGATCCTTGTCTTCTCCATGCTGAACAGTCCCAGTTTTCTCAGCCTTTCCTCATAGAAGAGATTCTCCAGTTTCATAACAGCCCTTCAATGGACTCTCTCCAGTAAGTCCATGTGTCTCTTGTACTGAGAAGCCCAGAGCTGGACACAGCACTCCAGGTGTGGCCTTACCAGTGCTGAGTAGAGGGAAAGAATTGCCTTCTTCCACATCCTGCCAATACTTTGTCTAATGCAGTCCAGGATACCTTTAGCCCTTCTTTGCCACAAAAGTACACTGCTGGCTCATGTTCAACTGAGTGTCTACCAGGACCCCCCTCAGGGTCTTTTCTGGATAGTCGCTTTCCAACTGGTCAGTCCCCAGCATGTACCAATGCATGGGGTTGTTCTTCCCAGTGGCAGGACTTGGCACTTCCCCTTGCTGAATTTCATGAAGTTCCTGTCAACCTGTTTCTCCAGCCTGTGAAGGTCACTCTGGATGGCAACAGGACTCTCTGGTGTATCAGCCACTCCTCCCAGTTTTGTATCACTGGCATCCTTGCTGAGGGTGCGCTATGCCCCATCATCCAGATCTTTAATGAAGATGTTGAGCACGCTTGGGCCCAGTACTGGCCCCTGGGATAAAATGGAGATGTTAATTGAATTGTTTAGAAACTGTAAAAACTGTGGGATTTGGCCTTTTTTGCTGTTGAAACCAGCTGATAGGATCTGATAGTCTTGACCAGGTAAAGGTTATTTATGACCTTCTGTTCTTCCTCTGTTACCTTTTAATTTTTACCTTTTCCACATCCTTTATTCTCCTGCTTCTCCCAGCCTCTGTCATTCTGCCTACCTCAAGCTCATGCTTCATGGTTCTATGTGTGATTTGACAGGTCATCATGCAGCAAATAAATATTGATAAACAAAACAAAATGCTATATACAAGCCTAATATTGCTTTTGTACTAAAAATATTTTGTATTTTCAGATACAACCCGACCTCCAAAGAAAGATGAAGAAAACGGGAAAAATTACTACTTTGTATCACATGACCAAATGATGCAGGATATATCAAACAATGAATATTTGGAATATGGCAGCCATGAGGATGCAATGTATGGGACAAAACTGGAAACAATACGAAAGATCCATGAGCAGGGACTAATTGCAATACTTGATGTAGAACCTCAGGTAACTGACGAGAAGTATATGAAAATGGGACTCATCACAAATCAACCTTATTTTATTGAGATACATTTATTTTTATTGATTGCACAGTAGATAAGTAATGGATACAGAAATATGAAACAAAAATCCCTGGACCACCAAGGTATCAATTTGTGAAGTAGAATTCTGATAATTGTCTGGTTAGAAGAAAAACAACAGAAACAAGTTAATACTTTAGCTTGGTATGCAACCACTGTAGCTTGAAAATCTACTTACCATGTAACTTTTTACTATATTAGCCTCATGTCCAGTGAAATGTATCTAAACAAGTGATTGTCATTGCCTGCCAGGAGTAATGTTTTAGATATTTCAAACATTTCTCTTTGATGCTGTTATAGATGGTAATCTTGCTCCTGACAGAGTCTTGGCTCCATATCACTATTGAGCATGATCAGAAACATTTGTGGTCGATCACAGATATTAATCCTGTTTGCACAGGGACCAGATCAGTGTTGTTACTTCATAAACCCCTTTCTGTGTTGCGGTATTAGACTTTTCAGAAGAAGGCAGGAAGGAAAATCAGGCTCCAAAGAAACACTAGGAGATTGTTCATTCCTTATATAAACCCTTCAGTGGAAAATGCTGATATGTTTCCTTTGTTACATCCATGTAGTCATGACTTTCAATTCACAGGGATGTGTTTGTATGTTTTGTTAAGTGGAACAACATGAATATGGACAAACATGATGTTTATATTATTCTACGATACTGAAGGAAATGGGAGGAAAGACAAAATTGTTACCAGTGTTAGCTGTTTAAATTTGCTGCCTTCTTTCTTTTTTGTGAATGGGTTCAGGAACTTCAAATTCTTTAAGAATTTCATAACAGAAATAAGGTACCTGACTGAATTATTTAGGATTGTTCACATAATACGCTGGTGTGGTGCTGTTCTGAAAAATAAAATCCCATGTTTAAATGTTTTCAGGGAGAGCAGCATTTATACTTACTTGAAACAGACCAGCTAATAAAAGCAAACTCTATTGGTAAACCTTTTCAACTTGCATTATTCAGAAACATCACAATTCTCAGAAGCCATTTTAATCTTTCTTAGCATATATTTACATTTGGTAACAGCCACCTTTGGTACACTTCCTCTACCATGTGTATAGGAAACCTCTTTCTTAACTAGCTTCCTCATGCATCCATCTTAGCTCATTAAGACCAGCCTGTCTGTGGACTTATTCCTAGTTATCTTACACCACTTGCCTTTTTTCCCTTAGGTACTCTTAGTTATGTGAGTTTTCTTGACTTTCATATATGGGATTTATCTCTCTGTTTTGAGGATGTTGGCATAGGTAATATACATAGGTCAGTTTCAAGCAGCAGAGAGGAAAACCTCTTTAGCTTGGGAAGAGGATGGGTTGTGGATTTTCTGTTTGTTTGCTTGTTTTAAAAAGAAAACAAACTTTGGAAAATACAGGAAGTAGAAGGAGCAAAAGACTGGCCTTTAGCCTTACTTTATCTTGTCCATCCATTTGAGTTCAGCTTACGTATGTTTATTTCCTTTCCTGCACTTCAGTCTAGCTTGGATCTGTACCAAAGTTTTACAATATGGCAGCTCTGAGCATCACTCAGTAAATTATGACTGAGTCAACTTCTGATGATAATTCTTTTCTTTTGTATAAATTTGGTTCAGGGGATTGGTGCTGCATTTACTGCATTAGTGCTATGCTCACTTTTTAAAAACTTCACTCACATCATATTTTTATTTGTTTCAGAGAATAATAATGAAGAAGAGTGGGTAGAAAAACTTAGGGCAAAATAGTAGAAAAAATTATATTCAAATCAGTATTTATTCTAAAATACAGTTGGCTCTTTTCCCCATTTATGGCATGACTAAATTTTTTTACCTGTTGGTAATCATTCAGTTTAAATGCAAACGGAATTCTTAATCTTTGAGGCTGTATGGGAAGAGCCTCTCTGAAAATGCTAAAACTTTTATTGTCTTGAAAACTCACTTAAATTAAGGATAAATATACAGTTCAACCACCAAATATGTAAAATAATGCAATAAGCTAAGTGTCTGTATTACGAAGGTCGTGATTCTTCTTCAGTTAAAAACAAATACCAGTGTTGGTAAATCATGATTTTATATCTTTTGCTTGTGTGACTAAACTTGTTTCACGTTGATTGTTGGGGGATTCTTCTAAAGCATCTGATTTTTTTTTCACCCAGGCATTGAAGGTCCTGAGAACTGCAGAGTTTGCTCCTTTTGTTGTTTTTATTGCTGCACCTACGATTACCCCAGGCATTAATGAGGTATGGCATATTGCAGTCTAATGTCTTATCAGAGAGAGAATTAAGGATGAGATTCAAATATGCAGATAAGCCTCTTTAATTGTTTCCTTGTCTGTAAATTGAGAGGCAGAAAGACAGTTGTATGGCAGCATTATTAAGTTGATTGAGATATATTTATTGTTTAGTAACAGATTTTTCTAATTTGAAATTCAAACTTCAAGTTAAAGGATCCATACGATGTATTCTAAAAATACATATTCTTTTATTTCATTCCCTAGCCCAGAGACCTGCTTCCAAATCCTTCACAAATTATTATAACAAATTGCTCAGTTCTGACTTGCAATACTAGCACTAAATCTCAGCTGGCCTGAACTGAAGAAATGGATGTGCATGACTGTGCTGACATCCCACCTTTATCTTTAGTATTTTTTCTATACAGCAAACATATGTGTGAGAAATAGGCTTATTAGTTTCAGAGACTGTTCTCTAAGAATTGGAAGCTTTGACTAAAGGGTTAATTGCTTCTAGAACAATGTTAAGTATTCATGGAGGTCCACATCCTGAATTTCCTACATTGTTTTTATAGAGTATCCACTCTGCAGATTACTACTGGTATCAAAGATGCTATCAAGCAATTCTGTATTTAGAGCTCACAACAGGGCAAACAGTATTTATATGAACGCTTTATCTGCTCAGCCTTTTTTAAGCCATGATATTAAGGTACTTAATCTATTGGATTTGACCATGAATCTGTTCCAAGTCTCCTACATGTCTCCTTGATCATGCAAAAATAAACTCAGAATCCCTGTTTCTATAGAAATGTAATTACAGTATCATAAGTATGAAACTGTAACATTACTGCAGAGGCTGCAGGAAAATAAGGAACAAGACAAACATATTAAATGCCGGTATCCTGAATGATTATTAAAATAGCAAGTGGAGAGTGAAAAACATTGGCCTTAAGCTGCAATTTTACTGGCAGCTGAGGCGTTCTACTAGTTCACTGTTGCTGAAGGGGCCGATTCCAACTTGCTTCTGGAACACATACTGCCATTCTGCACTGGCGATGGCACGTACCAGATCCTTTAGTAAGCTACTTTAGCTCTAAATTGGATTTTTGTCAGTTTTAAAGCATCTCACAAAGGCTCTGACAAGCACCAATGCCAGAACAAGCATTCATTGTGTTTTATGGACCCATACCCTAACTGGTAAATGTCATGAGCATGTAGATGAAGATATCTCAAGACATCACAATCTGCAATGCTAGTGAAGTGACAGTTTGTCCAACTGCAGGTGTTGATGTATGCTGTAAATTAGTACAATCTTGAGAAAATACTAACATTTTGTATTCTACACTGACTTTGCCTTTGTGCGAGCAAATGGCATGACAGCAGTTAAAAAAAATAACTGTTCTTAAGATGTGTCAGGCAAGCATTGTGCTTATAGCAGTGTTCAGGCAGCCAGGTACCCTGTGGAATTATCTGGTTGCCTGGGTTTGTTGCCTCCATTCCTGTGTCTCAGCTCTCACATAGTATTACTTGCCCTCACTCATCTGCCAGTAGTACTTAACTTTTAATCTTCCAGCTGAAGGATATAATACAGAGATAATTTGGGGCAGTTCATATGAGGCAGAAAATGTTTTCTGTGGTACACTGGGAAGAGGACAGAAATGTACCCTTTATAGTAGTGGTGGGGAACTACCTCTTCATGCCAAAGAAATATTAGTAGAAGTATTATGTTCTAAATATTTGCATTCATGCTGTAAGACTGTGTCTTTATTTTAAGCTTTTGTGACTAAAGTCTCTTCAAACAGGGTTTCACTCAGGCACATGAATTGCTGAACTGAGGCCAGGCTTATAAAGAATGCTAATTTATGGATCAATTAAGGAAAGGGAGGGGCAGGAAATCATAATAGCAACAAACCTTCCTCAAAGACAGGATCCTATTTTCCAAGGTTTACTGGCCTGCATGAAGGAGATATACAAACTCTGTCTGTGTGTGAGCAGCCTCCAAGGCAGCAAACAAAAGATGGAGAGTGTGTTCCATATTTCCCATTCATGCTTCCTTTTTGAAGAGGTTCATTTGCATAATTAGTATCCCTTTCTGTTTATCCTCTTATCCTGCTGTGTTTATTTTACTTACGCTTTTTGAGAGCACTTCTGTAGATGACTATCCTTTTTCCCCCCTTATGTTTTCTTAAATTTCATCTTTGCTTTTCTTTTCATTTTCCCGCATTCGTACTAATTGTACATAGCTGCCAAAATGGTGCAGAAAATTGCCTGTAAGTACCAGCTAGGGGCGGACAAGGTAGTCGTGGTTATTTCAGTAGTTTTAGAATGTAGATATGCTTCTTCCCATTTAACGTTACTTTCGCCATTGGAATAAAAAATTAATGTAATGATGACTTCAGATACCTGCAGTAAAATTATCTGCTAGTGAAAAAGAAATTAGAGCATAAAATTTCTGCTCTTACAGCTGTAGATCTGGACTTTGTGGTAAAATCAGTGCAGAGGCCTGATCTTAAAAGTATTTCTCTTGAGACACGTTAGCCTGTCGCAGACCACACAAAGTATCTCAGTAATCAAGGACCACACAGCAACAGGTAGGAGACAAAGTATTACCCTGTCTAACAGAATATAGCAGTGCACTATGAGCAATTCTGCAAAGCACAAAACCAATAAAAACCATATAGGAAATCTCCCAGAGTGTAACCACCTGTCTAATCACAAAGGAAGCTTAAATCAGATTATTTCTGTGCTAAAACAGAGAGAAGAGAGGATATCAGGAAACAATGGAGTAGTTCCTCTTTCCTCCAGCTGTTTTCTTTCTACCTCACACGGCCCAGGCAGCAACAAATAGGAGTTGACAGGCTCCACTTTTTTGATCTAAATCTTTATTGAGCCATGTGTAAATCTTTATTGAGCCAAATTCTTCTGAATTTTAGCTATGCATTCTCCCTTCCTACTGCCAAAGAATAGAAGCATATTTTCTCAAGAACTGTGCAGTCCACCAGCTGTTTAAATTGAGGAGCGTTTCTTTCTGTTGAAGCAAAATTGGCAAAGGCTTGATGGTACATTTATACATTATTCACAGCCTTAGAAGGGAATATCAGTAATTTGTTAGGCTGTGCTTTGACTGTCACAAGTGGCAGCTATTGGCCTATGTACTTTTAAGGCCAAAAAAAGGAAAAAGAAACCCAGCCCTTAGATGCTAAAGGCCTCAGATACTTGTGGCCGTTATGTACAGGGGAGAGAGTTCATGGATAAAAGCCATGTTTCACTCCTTTCTGTCCCACCTATGGTGGAGAAGGAGAGAAGATTAGCTTGTTACATGACAGCTGAGGAAAGAAGAAAAGACAGAGATGTTCTGCTCCCAAATGTGGAATTAATGAAGTTCTGGCGGCTCATTTGTCTATCTGCAGCTAGCTGAACATTTCAATAAATATCTTCTTTCTTGACACTATTGAGAGCACAAATGATGGAGAATATTCTTCTTGGAGAATAATCTGAGGTGTTCACTATTCAAAATTTAATTCAGAAATTTTAGAGAAATTGAGAGGATCTTACTACAGCAAAAATTTTGAGGAAGTGTTAACTTCAAAGATGCATTTAAGACTTACACAGAGGAAACAGCAAAGTCTGATGTGGTTTTGAATGTACAAACAGATACAAAACACAAACACAGATGAAATTTGGTCACAGAATAGAATAAAAATCAAGAACTGTAACCTCTTTTTGCAAAACTTGAGAAAGTTTGCACCTTTTTGAAAACTGCTGCAATGGCCTTTCTCAAACTTACTACTGCCCCTAAAAGTTTATGAAAGAAGTAACATTTTACCTTTCCAACAGACTAGGAAATTTAAGTATTCCAAAATACAGTAAACTTAGATCTAGGAGAATCTAAGACAGAAAAATATTAAAAATCAGTTCATTTTTGAAACAGTTTTGTGACATCTATATGTACAAACTAAAAATTAGTATTCATTCATTCTTTATGTACCAGTTGAGGTTTTTTTAAAGTGAGATCACTACAAGTTTTTAAGATTTTTGTTGTCAGTCATAGTAAGATAGATGCTTTACTGAGAAAAGTTCATTCTCATACTTGTATGTAAAGATGACACGGGAAATCTGAATAGCAGTTAAAAAGCTACCATAGGACTTACCAGTTCTGAGGTTTCATGGGGAGTTTTCAGGTACTGTTAGCCTTGTGCCATGAGATTAAAACTCTTTTATAGGTGCAATATGATTTTGTTAAGATTGGATTTAAACATTAAATAAGTCTTAGCTAGATGTATTTAAAGCACTGGAAATATTCTGCTTAACAAGTATGGTTTTATTTTCTTTGGAGGTTAATTTAAGCAGAAAAGTTTAGATCCTCTGCTGATATAAATTGATGTCTCTTTTGGAATCCATGAGAAGTTGGCAGTGTACCTAACTAGGTTTTTGGCTTAATGACACTAAGCCATATGAAACATTCCACAAAAATATTTAATATTAGTATTGATCCATATTGTCCAATTTCTTAATAGAAGAAATTATATTTTCATGCACTAGTATTTCCTATGGAAGTTCCATGAATCACTGGCAGTGCATAATGGTCCATATAAGGAGCATCCCTTGTACAGAGTGCATGTGAGGAGTATTTGTCTAACCTGGAATGAAATTTATAGTGATTATCACGTAAAGGAAACATATCCTCCCTCCCCCCATTTGAAGCTGCAGCTTCTGGAGAGAAGCAGAACTGTAACTTTAGTACAGAACTTCTCCAGAAGTGCCTGGTTTCATTGCTGTAGGGAAGGAGAACTGTCTCAGTGCAGGTTATTCCCTTTAGAGGACCTGAAAGCCACTGTTCCACAGCTACTTGTCACTGTAATTACAAATACTTGGAAGTTAAAATGTTAAAAAAGGGAAGGAGGGGAATCTCTTATTAGATGGATTAAAGTCTGTTCCCAGAATAATTTCTTGTGAGAACAGCTATAGGCACTGTGTCAGTACTTCCTGCAGCCTAAAACTCTCTTATAATGAAGTGTATCCCAATTGATTGAACAAGTAGGATGACCCTATAGATACTACAGAGCAGCAGGAGTTTATACTGTTCATATATAATTTTTTTGCCATATCGACCCCAAACCTACGGGGCGGAATGGACTTGATCACTTTCCTGTGGCTATTTCAAGGTTCATGAAAGCAGCAAATTTTTTTTTTTCTTCTGTGTTTTGTTTTTTTTTTTTCATTTCTAAGGGAATTTGCAGGAAGAAAATTCAAACTTAAAATTGCTGCAGAGCATTAGAAAGAAGCTGTTTGCAATCCTGATCTCTCAGAAGGGCAGACCTCACTAACAAAGCCCATCACTGTAGCGTTGCTGGCTGCATGGAGTCCAGCAGCGCACCCATAAAGTAGGATGCACTTGTTTCTGTAAGGACACTGACACCGAGCCATGGAGAGCACCAGTCTGCTTTACCTGCCCTTCTCGAGCATGGGCTATGTGGTTTGCTCCTCTTGATCTCACACTAGGAGATGCTGGGAATGGCATGCTCTGAAATAGGAACCACAAAGTAACATGGGTTGAAAACTTCCTTATCAGAAAATTATTATTAAAGGAAGTAGGCCCAGAAGACTGATGTTGAACAGAAAACATTACCAAAATCAGGAACAGCTGATACCTGACAATATACCTGCCTTGTTTCTCATGTTCTTACCTGGACATAGGCCAAATTTGTGCTCATACTTGTGCATTTCATACATTTTATTCATATATGGTCTCTGTTGCTCATGTCTGTGCTGCTTTTCTAAGCTTCCATCCTCTACCTTGCTTTATTAACGCTAGACTCATGTTTTGTCTCAATATTAGTATCTGAGTGCTGTTTGAGTGTCAGCTTCAAGAGAGAAATTGTGCCATTTCTCCCGTGCAATTTCCATAGATTGAGGTGGGAGATCTAAACCACCTAGACCTCCCTAAGGCTTTTTTGCCTGTTTCCTTCTCTGTAAGTAACACTTAGAAAGCTGGTTTAGAAGCGTACAAAAGGATCCAACTTCTCTCTCCCATTTTCTTTTCTGACCACCAAACAGGATGAATCTCTTCAGCGCCTGCAGAAGGAGTCTGAAATCTTACAGAGAACATATGCACACTACTTTGACCTAACAATTATCAACAATGAAATTGATGAAACTATCAGGCACCTGGAGGAAGCCATCGAGCTTGTGTGTACAGCCTCACAGTGGGTCCCAGTCTCCTGGGTCTACTAGACCAGTCATGAGAGAATTGAAAGAAAAAAATCTGTCATTACTGGGAACCACCTCATACATGGAAAACCTCTTCGTTATTGACCTTGTGTCAACAGGTCTTGGCCCCTAGAGACTACCTAGATGTAGTGTGACCTAAAATATAATTATTGTCATGTCCGAATAGATAGGAGGAGGGGGAAAAAAAAATCAAACACTAATTTAAAGAGACAGTATCTTTTTTTTAATCATTTCTCCTAAACTTTAATAAAATGTATCTTTAACTATATGTATTATTCAGTCCTTTGGAATGTTATATTTTTGGAAATCATAGCTTTTTATTTCAAGGGCCCCTAAAAACTGCACAAAATAGATGCTGCTTTCTATAATCTATTTTAATAGTAATAATAATATGATTCTGTTACCTTAACTTGGGGGTGGAACACTACATTCTTTTTAGAGTCTGATTTTATGGATTGGAATCCTTTGCTTTCCTTTATTTATTTGAAGTAATTAGTCTAGTGGTTATGAAACAAATTCATAAATTTTAAAGGCCTTTTTTCACGCTTTTTTTTTTTCTAGGATAGCATTTTTAAGTACTTTTGTGTAACATCCAGATAATGTGATACTGTCTCTTTGAAGAACTCTGTAAAACTTTTAGAAATTTGAAATTGGGTCTTGACTCTTAATGCATGTGGACAGTCGCAAGCGTTCATGCCGTTGGTGTATCTGTGTTGATAAAACCTGTAATCTACAGCAAAGTACATTCCGTTCATGGGAACACGTACCCAAGGGAATAAAGTAAAATATTATTCTGACTAAGTTGTAAACCTATGCACATCCCTTGCATTTTGGGCAACTTTATAAAAAAAAGAAAAAAAAAAACAAAACTGATTTTTATTAATAATAATCATGTAGTGAAATGTGTTTGTAATTTTGTCTCAATTTAATTTGTTGTAAGGTGGGAGGGGGCAATTACTGGTTTCACCATTTCAGATCCGTGTTGTCTGAGAGTATTAACGTTTTAATTAAGTTTAAGCAAAAAAATGCTGATTTTTAATATGTATGTAATTGTTTAAAAATGCACACATTTTAAAAGAAAATACTGTGCAATGAGGAAACCAGTTTAGGCATTGCGATAAACTGACTATTCCAAAAGACTCATCTACAACAGCCCTGTAAATTCCTTTAAAAATGGTAATTGACTCTGCAGTCTGACCAATTTTTTTTATTTTAAATATACTTCCTTTTATGTGTTCAACAATTAAATGCTTTTGGGTCCTTCATTTCATTGCAGGGAGTTTCAAGAACAAGTAAGTGCCTCATACAGTAAGCAAAGGTTTCTTACAGTCTGCCCTTGGAAGGCCACAGCCTGTAGTGTGTTCCAGGGGCTCTGCTCCACCTGTACAACCACAAGTTAAACTAATTTAAAATTAGAGCAGAGCCAAGTAAGAAAATTTAACTGCGTGCTGACCTGGTTTTTTGTTTCCCTTCTGCTCTTACTGGCCCAGATGCTTTGCATTTTTTTCTGAAAACGGCTACCAGAAGCAAGCATTGCCACCTCTTTTTAGGTGTCAGAAATGCAGTGTTCCTTAAAACGATTTATCTTCAAAGCTTGGTTGGTGTGCTGTTGTGTAGTATGAAGTTTAGTGTTTATATTAAAATGATACAGTGTTCTCAAAGGATTTATCCTCAGAGGTGAACTATCAGCTGTAATTGATCTGTGGGCTGTTCCAGTTGTTTGACACCACTGCACATGTAATCAGAAAAAGTTCTCACAGTTGAACCTTTATCATAGGGGTAATTGTCTGAAACTGAACATGACCTGGCAGTATGTGCTCGCAGCCCAGAAAGCCAACCGTGTCCTGGGCTGCATCAAAAGGAGCGTGACCAGAAGGTTAAAGGAGGTGATCCTGCCCCTCTACTCCACTCTCATGAGATCCCGCTTGAAATATTGTGTACAGTTTTGGTGTCCTCAACATAAGAAGGACATGGAGCTGTTGAAGCAAGTCCACAAGAGGGCCACAAGGATGATGAAGCAACTGGAGCACCTCCCATATGAAGACAGGCTGAGAAAGCTGGGGCTGTTCAGCCTGGGGAAGAGAAGGCTGCATGGAGATCTCATAGCAGCCTTATGGGTATCTGAAGGGGGCCTATAAGGATGCTGGGGAGGGACTATTCTTTAAGGGCTGTAGTGACAGGACAAGAGTGGGTTTAAACTTGAAGAGGGGAAGTTCAGTTAGATATAAGGAAGAAGCTCTTTACTGTGAGGGTGGTGAGCCACTGGAACAGGTTGCCCAAAGAAGTAGTGAATGCTCCATCCCTGGCGGTGTTCAAGGCCAGGCTGGACAGAGCCTTGGGTGAATGGTTTAGTGTGAGGTGTCCCTGCCCATGGCAGGGGGGTTGGAACCAGATGAACTTAAGGTCCTTTCCAACCCAAACCATTTTATAATTCTATTATCATATAGTGCATGGGTTGCTAATCTTCTGCTTACTCCTGCTGCAGGTGGGGTAGTCAAATCTCTGTTCCTGTAAAATCCTTAGACGAAGTCTAGGTCCAGCTAGGCCTCCTAGCCAGCCAGGTTAGGCAAGGTGTTTATCTTGTGCAGCACCCACAGGTCAGCTTGCAGCCTGCAGCACAGAAGGGAAGTTGGTCCATCACTTTACCTCACCTGACTGCATCCCAAAACAAGTACTGTAACCAGTTCCTTAAGTTTGTGGTTTGTGAAGTGCTGGAAACTAATTGATGAGAAACAATCTGTGTGAGCCTCATCGTGTAAGCAAGCCACCGTGTAAGAAGGAACCTATTGGAGTAATGATAGCTGCTCATGTGTTCTGAATTTAGCCCCTGAAAAAGGGGATAGGTACAAACTGTGAAATATTTAGCGAGTAAGAGGTAATTTTTCAAAGTAGTCGTGTCGTCTCATTCTAGTCCTGGATGAACCTTATCGGGTGTTCCTGTAGATCAGCTGTTGCAATAGTAGTATCACATGCTATCTGAGCTCATCAAAGTGACAGATTCATTCATTCTCAAAACTACCTCTTTTCCCAGTAAAGCACAAAGGTGGGACAACCTACTACTGAAAATCAAGCAGTGGAGTGTTTCTGATATTAGAAATACAAATTTCTTCTCTGGTAAGCACTGGTTTATGACTTCAGTGACACATTCTTCTTCTGAAATGTTTATGACATTAAACAGGTAAATAATTTTGATAATTTGGGTATAGTCCACCATAAATGTTTTGACTACATACTTTTGATTCTGTTAAAGTGAATTTCTTGGAGTTTCTGTGTACCCATCCTATAAGAAAGAAAACTCATAATTCCCATGAGGGTGCTTCTGCCTTATGTAGATGACAATAAGCAGTGATTCAATGTAATTAATACACTTCTCTTAAGTGGAGCAGTTAATATTACACAGTAGAAAGACTAACTTGGGAGAGCTCTGTTTCTTTTATTCCCATGTATAGCCTTTTATCAAGGGACAAAAACTGTAAAAGCACATTAGTTATCATACTGTCCTGCCTCCTCTTTACCATAGACTGTTTTCCTTGTGAGAACCTTCAGTAACAAAAGACTAACTTAGAATGTCTCCTAGGCTTTAAGTACAGCTGAACCAGGCAGTCCTGTGAGTTCTGTGAACTGATTTCAGCACAGTCCCAGGAAGCACAGAGCAAGCCCAGGGACTCCTCAGTCTGCGCAATGCACACCTCTCCATCCTGCCTTGCCCAAATCCTTCTGATGCATCTCTGTTATTTGTGTGGTATGTAAATGACAAAAGGCTGCCATAAATTCAGCTAGAATCTTCCCTTGCATAGGGAAGACTCATGCAGGTTGCAGAGCTAATGTTATGATATTTCTATTTTTTTCCAATCCCCAACTGGAGAAGCATTCTCCTAGTGTTGTAAACATCACTGCATAATTTAGAGCATCTCTTGGACTTCTCTAAATTCATGCTGAATGTGACCTCAGAAGCAGCCCTGGGATTTGGAAGAAACAAATATTTCTGTTTGCCCCTTTTATACTTTATTTTTGTACAGGGGTTCATAGATTTGTAAAGAAAACTTGGTCTTATCAGTATGCTGCCTCTCAATCTGACTGATGCCTGTGATTACAAGGTGTTAAAGTTAGTCCAATAAATGTTCATCAACCTCTGCTTCCATTTACTTAATAAAAGTACACTAGGTTATTCAATGTCTCAGAGTGGTAAGATTATTGTATGGAAATGGTAACCTAGTTTAGACAGTCCTGGACACTGTCATGCAACTATTTAAAATCAATGGGACATTTTTAAACTCATCACCAAAACTGAGTTCTTCAGTATGTTTTAGCATTGGTTATCTTTTTATTTGATTTGGGCCAAGAAAGATGCTGTGCCACTAGCCTCTAAGTGAAAATATTGCTACCTACTACAGAAACTTCATTAGTAAGGTTACTCAGTTGATTTTGAAATGACAACATAGAAGAGATGTTACAGCATGAGCAGCATTGAACTGGAGTGTATACTTCAAGAACTTGATACCAGAGCCATTAGGGAAAATTAATGCACAGGTTAACTTCAGTATTTGTTCCATTTTTATTCTTTTCTCTAAAGAAATTATTTATTATTTAAACAAATACTTGGAAATACTGCCAAAGCTCATGTTTTTTTGTAAATCTAGATTGAAATATAAGATGCAGTTCTAGGCCCATTCTCTTCCACGGCAATTAGTTCTCAACATCTTTAATGAAAGCAGTTAGAACTCAATTTTGGGCTTTAAAATACTTGTAGAAGAGGAATTCTGAAAACTAAAGGAAAAGTACATTTCTTGACTGACTCGAGTAAGAGTCATCTGTTTTTGTAAGTTAATCAACAGAACATGAGCTAAAGCAGACACCACAAAAAGTCTGCTTTCTTTTTGTAAAGCACATTCATTTTCTTAATAAGCCTGTCTCTCAGACTAGCTTCTTCACTGGTTTTAATGAGCTAAGAAATACCCATAACTCTTACTAAGGAGACTGCTGCACATTATGTCATATAGTCACATATAAATTAAATTCCTGTACAACAGGAAATACATCACAGGCAAACAGGACAGAAGTAACTTCTCGTGAGTGATTGTGCCTTGTGTGCATACCATGATTTTCTACTTGCTGATACACACAGTTAGTGCACCTACAGTAATTTTTACTTTCTCCCCCATAAGTGATTTTTAGCAGTCATCCAATCCAGTGAAAGCTGGACTGAAGCAAATACAGAATCTTTTTGACTTATGATTCAGCCTCAGAGTTTAAAGGCTTTTAAAGCCTCTTTCCCAGACCTGCAGAATACATAAATAATTAATTCTTACCTTAATTATGGGAAATCTGTTTCCCATACCTGTAATCCAATTAAGATTTTAGGCAGTCAGAAAGTTAATTGCTTTTCATGTAGTCTTAACACCTTTCTAAGAAAAAACAAAGGGGAGAGAGGATGTATAATCACGTTCAGGTGTTCTGTCGTATCTCTTCTTCACAACTGCCATGGTAAGGCCAGCAAACTGAATCTGGCCACCTCTCTACCATGTGTTCTTATGATTAATGTGTAACTTGAGCCTGGTTTTGTGTTATGGAAGAGAACTGAACTAGTAGCACATTCCACACTTTGTCCTTGCAAGAGTTCATGTTAGTATTAGCAAAGTAATTCTAAATTTTCCCTTATCAGTAGCTAATTTTTCTATCTGCATAAAGAAAATACCCAAGCGGAAGGGAGGAATTTGGTTGTCATAACTCATCTTGAAACTGAAACATGAGTCTGTTTTTCTCCATTGCCGGCCATCCAAATGGAGACTTCTTCACTGTTTTTCACTAGATGATTGTGTTAGGCCAAGTCCTGAAAATAGCAGGGATAACATGCGGATTGTGCTGAATGTCACAGTTAACAAAGCAGTGGATATATCAAAAGCTTTAATTTTTCGACCCCAGTGTAGGGCAATAGTCAACAGCAAAAGCCCAAAACTTAAAAAAGCAACAGAAAACATTTTACTAAATAAAATTAAGCGTCTTTCTGGACACCAGAGATCAGAAACAAGGTGATAGTTAATGACCAAATTCAATCCACAGATCAAGGCAGTCTAAGCTCAGACTTTAATTACCAGGTTTTTTTCCTGTTGTCATTTGAAAATCCCCAAACCTTACATAAGTAATCCACATGCTCTCTTCAAGAGTTCATAACCGACCCTATTTGGATTTGTAAGGTACCTGCCAATAGAAGTTAAACATGAGGACTGAATGAACAAAGAGAAGGCTAAGTTGCTTACAAAGAAAATAAATACACAAAGACTGAGAAATAGAGCAGCAGATTTGAGAACATGAGAACTGTGCTGGACTCCAGGAGTCATCTGCTGTGCAAGATGGGGTAAGTCACTGCACTTCTCCCTGCCTATGCCTCCTGCATTGTGCTTGCTATCTGTTTAGGTTGCAAGCCATTAACAACTCCTCCAGTGCTTAAAGTTGGTGGTGAGGATGAACATACCCCAGCCCCTGAGGAGCATTTGCAGGCACGCTCCATGTAAAGTAACTTGGAGTTTCCTCAGAGATTTTCCCCCATCACAGTAACATTCAGTGCACAATCTGTTTCAGTGGGTGCTGTAGATACAGGTGTGATGTTCACTGTGTGCCTAAAGGACAGGCAGGTTTCCCCCATGAGATGTACTTTAATCAGAGGTATTAAACACTAGCTCTTTTAATACTAAGCTGCACATGCAGCATCCTGAGTAAAAGCCTCCACTGATTGAAGACTGAGAGATGACAAATTCACTGTGTTGGAAAGGAAGCCAAGGAAGCTGCCCACAGAGCTTAAAATCTGGGACTTCACAGTCTGTGGGATGTAGGTAACTTCATAGCTGTTGCTTGTGGCATTTTGTGGTTTATTTCCAGTTTCAGGGCTTTGGGCCTTGTTTTTTTGAGCTGTCTTGTTTTCTCCAGTGTGACACCAGTTGCAATGCTCCTTCTGCATCTGCCTTCTGGCTGTTTTGTCACTGTTTTCTGAAGTGTTTCTGACAATCTTAGTCCCATTTTAGTGATTTAATGAAAAAAATTTCCCTCTCAAAAAGGTCAGTTCCATACATAACATACTTGAAAGTTTTGTGGTGGTTTCTATTGGTTGATGTTGCCATAAATACCAAACTGTTGAAACCTCACATGGAAATCTTGGGTTTAAGTCCAAAGTTTTAAATATTTAAGCCTTGTTTTAAAGCTTGGGGGACTTTTACTGAACTGTATCATAAAAGCACGTAATTTCACATAAAATTATGGTTTTATTGCTATAAGACTTCACAAATTTAATGCAGCCTGACAAGAAAGAGACAACTGACGGAAAGAACCACTTCCAACTGACATGGTACAACGTTGTGGCCACGTGGGACCAAACAGGCCATGTCGTACGTGCCGGGGCAGCCGATCCCTGCTGTGGTGCAAAGAATTGACACACATAAGCTTCGTCAAGGTGACGGTTTGATTATGGGTTTCAGCATTGGAGGTGGCATTGATCAGGATCCTACTTGGAATCCTTTCTCTGAAGACAAGACCAACAAGGGTATCTATGTAAAAACGGTGACAGAAGGAGGCCCAGAAGAAGTTGCAGGACTACAGATTGGAGATAAGATCAGGCTAGGATATGACAATGGTGACCCATGACCAAGCGAAGAAGAGGCTGACAAAAAGGAATGAAGAAGTGGTATGGCTGCTGGTGACCAGGCAATCTCTGCAAAAGGCTGTGCAACAATCGTTGATATCCTAATCAGTCACTGAGTTGAGTAGTGTTGGGGAGGGAGATACATAGACTGATATCAAGCAAGGAAGCAAATACCAGGCTGGAACAGGTTGGCTGGAAGGGGAGCATGTTCCTAACTGCGGTAAACATGATTTTTATTTTTCCTTCTCCTGGTGTAACTCGCAGCAGTAGCAGAATTTTGGTCCCATCAGCAGAGCGCTTCTCTAAAAGCCTTCCCTGCAGGTACACGGTGAGACTTTACTGTATCTGCGGCTTTTAGGAGGGCAGGGACAACCCCTCGGTTGTTTTGTTGTTCGTTTTTTTAGAAAGAAAACATTGATTTGCCGAGGTGAGCGGCTCCAGAGAGGAGCCTTCAACCCCGGAGAGAGGGGAAACCCCGCGTCCAGGAGCCTCAGTTCGGAGCGGCGAGAGTTTTGCACAGTTCGGGCCTGGAGCGAGCAGCCCAGGTCCCTCTCAGCTTCCCTGACACCTTTCAGCTACTAACAGCGTCCCGCAGCCCAGCCCCTGCTGCAGGAGGGCCTCCACCAGGGCACCGGGTGCAGCCCTGCCCATGGTGCACCCTCTCCTCACGACACCAGTGCAGGCACTTCCTGCACCCCGAGCTCCGCGCTGCAGCCTCCCCTCTCACCGGCTCTGTCTGGTGCCGACGCTGCCACCGCCGGGGCAGCCACAGCAGAGCTCCCAGAGCGGGCCCTGGCCCTGAGGCGAGCGCTCCCCACCCCGCGCGCTGCCCGCTCGCGCTGCCGCCGCCAACCGCCGCGCCACGCGCTGTTCCCGCGCTCCCTTGGGGAGGGTTTCCTCGCTCAGGGCGGGGCCAGGACCGCCCCCTGTGAGTCCCTGCTCGCCTCAGCGGAGCGGCGGCTCCTGGGGAAGGCCTGGCGGGGGCTCGGGGCTCCCTCGGCGGCTCTCGCCGCTCGGAACTGAGGCTCCTGCACGCGGGGTTTCCCCTCGATCCGAGGTTGAAGGCTCCTCTCTGGAGCCGCTCACCTCGGCCAATGTCTAAAGATGAGGGCGTGCAGAAACAATAACCACTTTATAAAATGTATGTCTCCTTAGCAGGTCTACTCCGTTGAGAAGAGACCCTGTAACAGGCAAATTATGGGGTTTGTGTAAGTTATTTATTTTTATTAGAGCATTGCTGCTTGAAGTATTCACGTTGTCCTGACGTTCATTGCTATTTGGACTCCGATGCAAATAACCAGCATCTGCCACAGCAAGGATTTTTTTTTCTGAATGTTTTTCTGTCTGACACTGCATAGTTTTTCTAACAGCATTTTTGTAAACTTTTAAAACACTGAAGCCTGATTTCTTTGAAATTTTAACAGTGTCAAATATTTCTTTGCAACTGGGGACAGTAAAATCAAAGCTGAACAGGCACCTCTGCCCACACAAGCAAATTCTGTTTTGTGTTTTCAAGTGTTTCTGCTGCTGATTGCCATTGAAACTTTGAAAACCCATTGTAGTGCTTGAAGTGTGACACAAAGGAGGGATTGTTTCATTTTTCTTTTTTAAAGGTGAGGAAATTTAAAAGTTATTGAAGGCTATAAAAAGGAAAATTAAAAGCAAGACTGGAACGATTTTGATATTACCGATTTTACCGTGTTGGAGTGAAAAGGAAAGAGGAAAAAAGTGTTGAAGTGTTTCTCCATGTATGTATCTTGATTTTGGCAGGTTTCACATTTTACTTTTGGTTTTCTTTGCTTGTTTTGTGAAAGATTCGGACTTGCAATAACATTTTTCTTTAAAATCCAAATCTTTATTTTCAGATACTTTTGGGAAGAAACCTGGTTTGTTATCTGGGGAAAAAAATCCTTTCTAGATATGGAGTGGAATGTCTTTTGCTACCTAAAGAATTCTAAATTTGGACAGTGTAAGTAGAAATAAGTAATAATATGATAGTTGATTATATGTCTTTGATTCCAACAATTCCCCCTCCCTCACTTATGAGAGAAAGTTAACTAAATTCGCTTGCTGGTAGTGACTACCTTGTGCCTATTCCCGTAAGCCAAGACTGTCATCTGCAGCCATGAATAAAGACTATTAATGCTATAGTCACTGAATTAGGAGGAAATTTCTTGCAATGTGTAAAAGTAATCATGTGGAAATGTGTTTGCAGATTGGGACTGTATTCTCACCCAAACACATAATGCACTTTCCAGGTGGTAGCTATCTGATATTATGTCTATTTTTGTTTTAATACGATGAATACTCAGCAGCAGAGTAATACTCACTGCCTTTTCCGTCTAATATTGTTCATGGCAGAAATCCAATTTATACAGTGCAAATAATCATTATTTCCAATCGGCCGAGGATCATTCTTGGCAAGAGCATAACCAGTGTCTTCTACTTGTGTCGTTTGTGATTATGTCAATGATGTGAGTTGGCATAAAAAATCCATTACCCATAGAAGGATTTTGGGATGGGGTGGGGAAAAAAAGGAGAAAAGAAAGCAGGGAAAAAATGTAGTGCTGGAAGGCACAGGGAATTTAAAGCAAATAACAAAGCAGGTGGAAAAATCCAACAAGGAAGCTTAATACACTAAGAAGTACTGAGAGCTTGTGGCTCCGGGTAAGCACCGCAGTTGGTGTGTTGGTGGCACATTCAGTCCTTCAGTCCCTGCACATCATTGCTGGGGAGATAACTATTGTTCAGCAGCACTTTTATGAGGGGCTTGTCACTGTCCTCAAACCCTTCCCCAGCTCATTTCTGAAGTATGAGGAATGAACTTAGGCAGCAATCCCTTTCTCACCTGGAAGGCTGTAGGAGCTCAGTGCCAAGCACGGATCCTCAATTGTCTTTTGAAAAAATTACTCCAGCAGGATGCTAAAGCAAGAGCGTGTTTTCATCATCGACTTCGCAAACGGGAGTGACTCATGTGCCATCTGTTTTGTCCCTCCACCCGATCATATGCGCTCCCTGTTTGTGCTGTTTAATGTATTTGCCATCTATTAAAGAGAGAGGAAACTTTGGAGCAGTCAAAACAAACATGCCTGAGAAAGGCTGAAGTTTTGAAAGGGGCTGGTTGGAAAGCTGCTGCCACTATCACTTTCCATTGAAACATGTGGTTCTGGAGCAAGGACACGCCAAGTGACAACCCACTGAAATCTGTCAATGGGTCAGTGGTTTCTGAGTGTCTCAGGCATGTATGTATTATGTAAAACAGTGACTGCATTAGCTCCAGAGCATACTAAATGCGCCACATCATGCCCGGGCTGGCAAACCCTGATCCTCTGTGCCTGTTGTTACAGCTCTGTGGTATAGGGGGGGTGGATACCCTGCTTTGGAGGCTTAGGGGAACTCTTCAGCCTGGGAGGGACAGGACCCAGCAGGACTTACAACACTGTGGATTTGTGGGTGCTATGGAGAAGGTGAGCAGGGATTGCTCAAGAGTTGCCCAGAAGAGACCCTTTCTCCAATGCAAAAAATTGGGAGCAGTAAATGAAAAGTGGCAGTTGGCAGGTTCAGAAAAGCCCAGGAGCTATTCTTCTACCCAGCACAGAGACGAATGGTGGAACTTGCTGCAGGACACTGAAATCCTGTCTGGGGCTTAAAAGGTGCTTGAATAAATGAGTGGAAAAAAATTTCCATCAAGAGCACTGAAATACAATGACAGCACCTCCGGCTTATTCTGCAGCATAAACTCTGCATGATGTTGGCTCTAAAACTTGGACTCTGAAATAACCAAACCTTATTACAAATTCAAAAGGTCAGTGCCAAAATAAACTGGAAAACTGGATTGCTGGTGCCTCAGCCATTCATAGTCTGTCATTTCATAAGACTTTTTGCCTCTGAGGTCTTAGTGGTCAGCTAAAGATGCCACCATCAATCTGAGAAGGGCTATGTTGTGGAGTAGCCAGAGCATGGCACACTTCCCCTGTTAACTAGACATTGTCTAAAACCATCATAATATGATGGTGACTAACAGGACATTAATAGATAGTATCACTGGAGGAAAATCAGTAACAATTTGGGCTCTTCTTAAGCATTACATCGTGACAGTAAGCAAAAAGAATTTAACTGAGGCCAAGGAATGACTTACTAGAGCACAGCCTGCCCAAGGAGCAGCCTTCCCTCAACAAACTCCATCTTTCTCTTGGTGCCTTGCTATCCTGTGCTTGTAAATCATCCCTCCCACATTTTAAGATTTTTATATACAAGGATGTTGTGACAGAAATGCAAGACATGCTGTATAAATGTGTGCCTTTAGTTTTAGGTCCTTCTCTGTGGGCAACCTGACTCATTGCATAGAGCACCCCACAAAGAGCTCACAGGTTTGGTGACATGGTTTCAGCTTCTGAGCTCAAGCCTAGACATGAGCCTGGATTTGCCAGTCTTCCTCTAACTGGTTTATGTTTCTCCTTAATCAGTGAAAATGTTACCTAGCTAAATGAGAAAGAGGAACAATCTGTACCTATCACCAGAAAATCTCCCTCAGAAACAGTTTCCAAACATATGCATTAGGTAATGAGCCCGTTTCCCTGACTATGTGTCAACCGCACTCAGTGCTATTCTGGTTGTGTTGTGCAAGCTGGCATTGCTTTTTAATACGGTCGCTCCTTGTCTGCTCTGAATCAGTTGTTCTGCACATTCTCAGGCTGCTTTTGTGAGAAATTGCAGTTATGCTGGGCAGCTTCTCTCAGCCCCACACCACGCTTCTTGGCAGAGCATGATTTTCAGCTCTTTCATTTTCACCTTTTCTATCTCTAGCTATGTCTTCTGTCAGTGAGGTATGAAACCATTGTGATAGGAAAAGGTGCAGAAGACATTCCACTAGCCCTCCCTGTGATTCCTTGCCAGCCACAACAGCTACAAATGCACAACGGTGTAATTCAGTGCAAGTATGAATGCATTCAGAAAATATGTGCAAGGTGTTGTTCAGAAAGCTCAGCCTTTTGCTTATGAGATCTCTGAGAGCTTCTTGTGCATTACATCAGCTTTCTCAACAGTTTACAAGTCTTTTTTTTTTTCCCCCCTTCTGGAAACATTTGTCACAATGGATTATTTTATTCAGAGCTGCTGTATGTAAAATGTAGAATGTTAATAATTTATTTAGCTAAACATGCATAATTTGGGAAGACAGGTGAAGTGATGGATTAATCATCAGGCTTTTAACTTTAAGTCTTGTTCGCTGCAGTTTTAAATGTTGTTTATTTGAAATTACAGTGTGGATACAATTTCTAAGTAGAAGCTTTTTGCATATATAAATTAAAGCTGCTTTTGCTGTTGGTAATAACCTAGAGGTTTGATTTTAAATCTGTTATTTTCTCTGATACCTGGATGTTCAGATAGGTTTATCATAAATAACCCCGTGGTAAAGGTATAGCTACTGCAATGACAATAACATTTTCCTTCTGCTTTCAAGGAATATCTCTAAGACTTGACTTACAGGACCTCTCCTGCATTTTGTGGGAAGGTAATTACAGCTGGATGCACATCTCACCTTTGGCATCTATTAAAATGTCCAACTCTGGCAGTGGTTGTGATAGCAGATTTGTGAGATGGCTTTCTGTCACCCATGAGTTCAAGCAAGGGCACTGTCATCCCAAAGGTAGCTCAGCATAAGCAATGCCTGGCCACTGTCAGCCCATGGATGAGCTCAGGGGAAGCTCCTATCACCCTCTTGCCATTTTCTTAGGCCTTCCAAACCACTTGATGTTCAGATACTGAACACATGAAACTACACCTTTAGTTTGGGACAGTGGAGCTACTATGTTCTGGCTTTGCTCTTGTCTGTCACCTTTGCAAGCTTGATCTGCAGACCAACACCCCCACACTGGGTTGCATGATAGCTCCCCAAGAAAAAGTCCTTCTTCCCTGCTGAGGGAGGTTTGCTAGTTCCTCTTCTGGAAAATTACTGACATCTGGATACATGGCTATGAGTCTTTGGCAGAGAAATAAATTGAATCCAATTTTGCTGCTCTCACTGAGGAGAGAAATCGCCCTTTATGCAGCTCACAGCTGTCCCAAGTCACCTTCCTCGATATCTATTTATAGATTTTATGCTCAAGACATCTCAGCTTCAAAAGAAATTCTTCTTAGGAAAGAACACAGCATTGTCTGGGAAGATAGGGGTACTCCTGCTTTGAATTTGTGCTATGGAATAGAGAGAGGTGAATATTAGTTTTGTGAGAATGGCAATTGAACCAGAAGAAAGGAAAAATATTCGCCTGATGCTGAGCCAAAAAGGGTATGTATATATATAAGGATTCTTTTGTGAAACTCAAATGTTTTATTTAAACTAAAAGGAGATTTTTTTTACTTAATTTTGGGACTATTTAATCCTTTTAAGCTTTTTCTGCTTCAAATTTTGTTTAGATAAATAGTGTCATTTCAGAGGAATTGTTTGTTTTGATGTCAGACAGCACATGTAGGTATTTCTGAAATGAAACATTTATTAAGTGGCATCCAAACACAATGTTTTGATGCAACATTCCCAGTACTTTTCAAGCTCTATTTCACATCACATTTTTTACTTCCCAGGGATGTTTTGCCCAGTTCAGGCAGGGGCTGATCCAGGTCAGGCAAAGACAATAAGCAGAAAATCCTTCCTAAAAGAGTTAGGGACAAAAGACTATTTTAAGAAGTAAATCCTTCTTTCTTGACCAGTGCTGGAGGGAAGCAGTTGATTAAATGGTCTTTAGTGATGCTAGATGATGCTCTTCTATATTCTACTCTTGAGAACTCGTATTTCTTATCTTGCAGACCTGAGGAGAGGTACAAAACACCCATGTTGCTTACTGGTATAGCAAGCTGGCACATAGTTATCTGTTGCCAGAGATAACGTGTTTTTCATTTAAGGGTGCTAATGTTTCAGTTTCATTTGTGACTACCCTGTTCAGAGGCAAAAGCCATCATGTCTGTGTTCAAGCCTAAGCTGTTCTCAATACTGAAGGTGCACCTTACCTGCCAGAGTGTAACCATCCTTGGGAAATATAATAACCCTGAACAAGAAAAGAAAGTGTGAAGAAATCATGGTCAGCCTCACTGTGGCTTGAGGCCATGGTGCTGAAACAGTCCCACCACCCCTACCACCATATAGCTGGGCTTTGTGAATTCACCTTAGTTTATATCCACTTCAGCCTGTCTTTGGCAGGAGAAACTCTGGAAAATCACATTGTCAACAGTAAAGGAAGAGGAGATGAAGACTTGCCAGCATTTGTCATCTGATAGTAAGTAAGTGAACAGGTTGGTGGCAACATCTAAGATTATCTTTTCTCTGCTTGGAACTGTGTTGTATTTCAGTTGGGTTTATGACAGAAGAGAAGAACTTGCATGTATTTTTTGTCTTCAACTTTCATATTGCTAGTTGTGCTATGGTGATTGTAGCTGGACCAGGCTGGGAGTTGTTTGGGTCCAACAAAGGACTTCTGTGGAGTTGCATTGCTGTGAGGCCACATGCAGACCATGCCGCAGTGTAAGAGCATCACCTCCGAGGCAGCTCGGATGCTGTCTTTTCCAGAGCACAAGGTTTGATCTTGCCATCAATTGCCTTCCTTGGAGGAATTTCTTCTGAACTGCCTTTTATGTGCTTTTCTTTTCCTAAATCACTGTCGCAATTGTTCATAGTTGGCTGTGTTTAGTTTGTATTTATACAGCTTTCCTGCACTGAATAACCACCATTTTATATTAATTATTGGAACACAATATGGAAAAGAATCAGGGAGAAAAGGAATCAGCTGTGAAACTGTCTATTCATAGCACCAGTTTCCTGTATTTACAAACAAGCTTTTCACTTGCCTAGATAAAGGTATTTTATGCTATTCATCCTTGTTCATTTTCTTGCATTGGAAACCTGTATTCCTTCCTTCCTTCAACTCTTCTATTTATGTAACATTCCTATTGTAATTTATTGCATTAGAAGAGGAACTGTTCAAGCTCAGTTTTGCCCTAGTCCAAGAGTCTGTACTTTCTGGAGGGCAGAATTTGTTGGGTAAGTGTATTAGTGTCTCTCTTTTTGCTGTCCAGGGCTGTATCAAATTGCTACTAAAATGGTAAGAGATAAAATCTTAAGCAGTTAAAACTACATATTTTGGCGCTGCTGCCTTTTGCATAACACACATTTGGGACCTCAAAGTATTATCTGGAGTTTGAGAATTTTATTGGATTCATTTTCAGATTTTTAATTAAGAGATGGACTCCATTTAGAAAGCAGGTTTATTATCGCCCAGCAATGGCCTGTTTGTCTCTGAGCACAAGAGGGTTTTAAATCTGTGCTTTAGAAGATAAGAATGAATAGAAATTCTGCTGATTGTGCTCCCTTCTGCTCCAGGATTGTGTCCAGACATCTGAGCTGTAGAAGCAGAGAGAAAGAAGCAGAATGACCACTTTGTTTTATCAATCACTTCAATGTCAAGCATTTTGAGTAAAACCCTGGCTTCCTGGTATGTTCCTCCTGTTCCACATCTGCTTCCCAGACTCACTCACATGCTGCTCTTAGCTTTGCTACAGGAAATACATAGCAGCAGTGTTGCTCTCAAACACTATTGCAGGGTCTTTTATTTAACAAAGAGCAATTGCAAAATGGGACTGTGTTTGCCAGGCACACTCTACCACATGTCCCAGGTCAGAAATAGGTTAATTAAAAGGAGATAAGCAAGGCAGGAAGTCCTGAAATAGATAATATTAGTTGGCATGATCTTGACTTTGAAACTTACTTAATAGTTTTCCCTTTCAGGCAGCTTATTTCTTTTCTAAATCTTATTCTTTTGGGCAAGGAGGAGAGGAAATGTGATTAAATGAGATTAAGTGGCTTTTAATTCACATTTTTTCTCTTCCCAGCTGTATGCCTGCTACTCCTTGTGTTCCAGTCAGTGCTCTTGCATTTGGTGGGAGCAAAACCCTAGCCTGAATAAATAATCAAATGCAGTCCTGTGAAAAGTGCTTCATGTGAAACTTCAGAATTGTGAGGATACTGAACGCAACAACCTCACATTTACATGGGTAAAATTGATTGATCGATTGATTGATGGCTTGACTTCGTGAACGAAGATTTTGGAAGGGTTTTAACCATGCACACTGCAATCGTGAACAGGACTAAAAGGGCAATGTGGGATAGGCAGGTCCGAATGAAAAAGGGCTGCTTGGTCATACATGTTTCCGAACAAGAGTGACATCTCATGGGTCAATTTCGAGTGACCAAATGTCCTGAACCGCCTGCATGCAGGGTCGAGTCTGCGGCTCCCAGTGCACCTTATCACCTGCCGTTTTGTCCCTCGCCTGTTGCTACGGGGCTGTGCGAGTGTGAGGAAACCCTTTGAGCCTGCGCAGAGGATTTTTTAGGTGAGGCGCAGCGTGCGCGGAACTGGCCTCACCCTTTACACCTGAGGTTTATCTGCCAGGGCCTAGATGACTAGGATGGTGACAGTAAAGTCCTAAGGTCGTAGGTTTGATTAGAGTGTCCTTCTCTAGATGGAAGGCCTTGCAAGGCCAGACGAGCTCCATCTGCCCGGGTTTGAAGGTAGAGTTTTCCTTCTCCTAGAATGATTGCCCAAAGGCTAGTGAGCAGGGTTGAAATGATTTAGCGCCGGGTGCTACACGATCGTGCAGTACGAGACGGGGGAGAGGTGGCACCGCATCCATCTGCCTCTCCGGTCTCAACCATGAGCGGTGCTCTGCACGGGGCCCTCCCCAGGGCAGCAGGCGGCCGGCTATTGTGCGCCCACCGAGGCGCCAGCTGCGCTGCAGTATCACTACGTCTAGGCGGGATTCTGACTTAGAGCAGGATTACTATTGCAACAGCACATCATCAGTAGGATAAAACTAACCTGTCTCATGACGGTCTAAGGTGCAGACACAGTAAAAGGAGGTTTGGATAGTTCATTTATTGGGGATTTCCGTGCCTAATTTTTGTAGCGTCTCAGGTGATGCTGCAGTTCCCAGGTGCTGTTCAGAGGAGATGTGAACAGCTCCATGTGGAAAGCAGCGTTTGCACAAGGCACAAGATGACAAAACATCTAGCTTCCATGTTTCCCGTAGTTCTTATCTTGAAATCTTCAGCTGGATCACAGTTTACATTGCAGCTCATTTACACCGCTGTTAGAGGAGGTGTGGGTATAATTTATCCTCGCATTTACACTGCTGGAGTGGTTTAAAGTGGTGAGTGTGGATCAGACCCTCAGTTTTCCGGTGGTTTCTTATTGTTCTAATGAAGGATGCACAGCTGGATGCAGTAGCCTTTAACCAAGCCCTGGAGCATCTCTTCATTACTCTAATTCACAGTAGTGCCTGGGAGACCTGTTGCAAATATGTGAATGGAGGATAAAGGAAAGTAAGGCTTGTTACATCTCAGAGCTGTTCTTTTACTTTGATAATTATAGTTTTGGGTTTAATTATTTAGACTATTATGTGTTCTGTCATCCTGGTTTTGTGCACTGGTGTCTATGGGACAGCTCAGGCGGAGAGGAGGGTTTCATGCTCAAAGCACTTGCTAGGAAGTGCACTTGGATTTACTCGTGTGACCTTTCAACACAGGACTGGGTTGATAAATCTTTGCTGACAGGCGAAGAGGCATTACCACTTGTAATTTGCAAATGTGAAACAGTGGCAATTAGGGAAGAGCGACTCCGTAGCACTGGCTCTAGGAATTTATTTAAAGGAAGATGGATTTGGTGTGGGGTGTTGATGAGGAGCATTTTGGCTTTGCCAGGTTCCTGAAAAGCTCTTTTTAATAAATTGCTTATCTTTGGAGGCCTGTAAGAAATACCACGGATTGCCTTTTATCAGTTTATAATATGCTTTCATCACCCCGGAGGAGTATGTGATAGTGATATCGAGTTGGTCCCTGGAGAAAACTGAGGAGACACTGCTAATGGCTCCAGAGCTATGGCTGCAGCAAGTCTGTGTTAAAATGGAGCTTATGTTTCCTCATTAGTACGTCTCTCTGTCCTTATCACCAGAGTGCTGCTGTTTCTCACATGCGGAATTACTTCTCCATAATGGTGCGAGTAATTTAGCTCGGTAATACTGGAGTCAAAACCAACTCCTTTTTGAAATGTTATGATGTATTGCTTCTTGAGGCTCTAATCATTGAAATGGCTTTCCAGTCTTGAAACTCAAAACGTCTAAATACTACTCTGCATTTACTAAGAGGCAAGATCTATTTGGTGTTGATGGCATTGAGATAATAAAGATGGGCTCTCAAATGGCTGTTTTGCAGACATTTTCTGAGAGTAGCATCCAAAAGTAACCAGGTGCTAAAATGTTGTAACCCTGCTGTATTTCATAAGCAGTTTTCTCAGGAATTCGGGTTTTCAAACTCAACCCCATACTTGTTGAATCCTGTGCAAGATGCACCAGTGCTTGAGGGAAAAAAGAGTAGACAATAATTTCTTGGTTTGATCTTCCATGTGGAAAAAATAAAACGGTAACTCTAGAGTTCTTAGATTGTTCATCTGCTTTCATTACATGGAGCTATATAATATGTTGGTCCATGAAATATGCGCTTGGGCAGTGTGAAAGTGAAGGTCAGAGAACTGTCTCTGTATCCCTGCCAGTGAGTGTATTAAAATGAAAGAAGTCCTTGATGCATTGTTGATGGCACATGTACAGATGCTCTCTGGGCTTCTGAGCAGAATGAACACATCACATGCTTCTGCATACCTGCTTCTGCTGACACTTTGCAGCCCTGTTGCACATTTGCATTGTTACCTTGCTCTGGTAGAGTATTTCCTATCTTTGAAGACTTTTAATGATTACATCCAGTTCTGTGATGCCTGCCAGTGTTCTTACAGGTGAGGATCTGCCAGGATCACAGCTAAGCTGTGAGAAGGGGGGGTGTGTTTCAGCCCCTGGACCTTCTGTGGGTTGGGGTCACAGCTAGGTAAAGCAGTTGCTACTGATTTAGATGCAGCATTGTGTCCTGTAACAAGAAAACACGTCCTTTTCTTCCTTCTCCCCGAGTGACCGGAGGTCAAAGCAGGCTTTTGACAGCTCCTGCTTTCCTCCCATGAAGCGCCTACAGACCCTCTGTCTTGCTCTGTCCACCATACAGCAAGAGGATGTATTGCAGCCATCAGTCCGCCAGCAACCCCTGTGCTTTGCTATACCGTGACATGCCAGCTCTCAGATTTACCGATGGGCACCCATATTTTTATGTATATATGTATCTTTTTACTTTCTATGGCTAAGTGGAGCTGAACTGGAGTGTGCCCCTAAGGCGAGTTTGTGCCCCTTCTCCTTCCAGTGTACTGCTTAACGGGCTTTAAAAACTGCTGACAGTTGTTTTAAGAGCTGGTTTTCAGGTCGGGCCTTTTGTAACTCTGCAGCAGGAGGAAGATATTGTTAGAAACCAAAGGAACGGAAGGGTTGCTGTTGCTCGAGGCAGGAGGGAAGGGTGCTTCGCTGCTGGAGAATAATACTTTCACTTTGAAGTGCTTCTTCTGCCCCTCCTGCTAAAGGCACTCAGGAGCTCTCTTCGGCAGCGCTCCAGCTGTCAGGCTGAGACGTATTATCGGTAACACCATAGCAAAACAGGAGGAGGTTTGAAACAAGGGCTGGGGTCCAGAACTGACTTGCTTGAATGGACACCGAGAAACCAAAGATGCTGGGGGAGAAAATCAATTGCAGAGCTTTTTCCAGGGGCTTGGGGAAGATCGAAGGGGGGCTGTACAGGAGAGTATTCCCATGTGCAGTGTGCTGCAGCAGGGATTTTTTTTGTTTCTCAAGGTGTAGAAGCAGGTGGTGTGTGAGCACTGATTACTTAGTGAATGTTTCAAACACCCCCCTAATTAGCACATACTAAAATAGCACTGGGTCTGTTAAACTATGGTGTTGCTTAGAGTCTTTATGTTTGAGCACACTGGAAAAGCAGTAGGTTCTCTTGTTCGCGTGTATGCTGAAGAGCATGAACAATGGAGGGCAGTTACGTGCTCCGAGTTGCTCCGAGCAGCGAACAAAAATATGTTACAGGCCAGAAGAAGTAGCAATTAATGGCATGTGTTTATGGGAAAAGAGGGCAAGTGCTCTTGCTTTGTGGTTTGAAGCGCTGTCCTTATGAGGTCATGTCAGGCAAAAGCTGCTGGCGGATAGGAGCACCTCAGGTACAGCTTTTTAGAAGAGGACACAGTGAAAAATGGGCAAGAAGAATACTTCGCATGTTTCTCCACCTGGCAAACAGCAGAGGAATAAAGCAGGACCAGGGCTCTCACTGTATGAGGACTGAGGCAGGCTTTGGTTTTGATCTTGGCAACCACAGAAACGTGAAACAGCATCTGGCTTGTGGCTTTGGCACTTGCAGGTCAAACCCAGTGTGCTTGAGCGTGGAGCTTGCTCTGTATCCTACGCTGTGCAGACTCTATGTGTGTGTTGTGACGGGGTTTTCACTGCACTCTATGCAAAACTTAGTTGAGTATTCTAAGACCCTGGACCATTTCCATCCCTTGGCATCATAACATTTCAGCAAGCGCCAATTTTCTTGTTTTTTTGCTGTGAAATTGGAGAGTCGAAATCTGCACTGAATATATTAACATACATTGAATTATAGAACAGATATTTAGTGTTTTTCCTGAAGGATCCTAAAATGCTTTACAGACATTTTAATGTGTCACTACACAAATGCAGCTGCTTTTGCTTCATGCTTAGATTTAATTCAAGGTAGAGAGAGAGAATTTCCCCAGGAAGATCAGGTAAATCTGTATATGCCCCCAAATCAATTGCTACAGACAGGTCCTAGCTAGTTCAGGGTTTGCCCTACCACCCTGCAGGGAGAGCTGTCAGTAAAAATCCATATCAGTGGGTGTACAAAGGAGCATGTTGAGCCACTACTACTACATCCTTTTGCAGAAAGGGGTGGATGCTCTGTTATATCACAAGGTTTCTTCACAGGAGGACAGATTATGAGTATGAGCAGAGAATGAAGAGATAGTAGGAGATAGCTATAGCTGCACCCAATCCTCCTCTGTGCCGCCCTCCCCAGAAGAGGGCATCTCAGAATTGCAGCTGATCTTATACTGCTGGTGGCAGAGAGTGGACTCTGGCTGAGGGGTGGCATCTCACATGTGTTCATGGTCCAGCTATATTGTTGGGATTCAGAGGTGCAAGCTGAGGCCCACAGCTCTTTTTGAACCAGCTGGATGCCCCACCATGCCCATGCTGTGAATTTGCATCCTCCCATTCTGAAAAACCCTCCAAATATTCAGGGTGAAAAATGATAAAATATTCATCTATTCTTAGACTCATTAAGGCGGTGTAATTGGATGTAGGCGCTTCCTCCACTCTAACAGTGCTGTCTCGCTCCTGAGCCAAGATTTGTTTCCACGGGCAAGAGGATGCGCCTGCACACTCTCCTCACGGATAACAGATGTATGAAGAGTCCCTGTAGCTCACCTGTCTTGGAAAGCAGCAAACTGTTGCAGCACCTACCTTGCTTCAGCTCTTCTCAGAGACAGCTTTGCTCATGGATTCTCCAGTCCTTAGCAGTGATTGCTAATCAAGGCCATAATCAGCCTCTTGCAGGTCTTTTGTTTCCCAAATTGGTGTTCTGTGTTTTCTTCTTCCTGTGATTTTTTTCTTTGTTTCTAAGAAAGCTGTATCCGTTTGAAGGCTCTTCCCTTTTCTTTAGGATGTATTTGTGCATTTTTTCCCTTTTGTAATTGAAACAATCTCCAGCCCCTGCTGGGATCAGGATTTCTCTGGGTGCTTTCAAATGCACTGTGAGACAGATTTTTTCCTAAAGAGACCTAACTTGTGACTTGCGCTCAGTGGAAGGCCTTCAAATGCAAATATTGCTTACAGAGTCCATTAACATGGACCTTAAATGGCATGCATACCAGGCTGGGAACAGTGAAACACGGGTTTTAGAGGCTGGGAGCAGCTGAAATTGCTCTCTGAGTCTACAGCCATCAGGAGGGTGGCAGTGTCTGGAGAGCCTGCAGTGTGTGGCACACAGAGTCGCGTTAGGCATTGGCACCCAGCCCCCAACAAATGTAACACTGAAAAATAAGCTTATCATTATAAAAAGCATTGACTTGTTGACACTGCCAGCCCCTCTTACATGTTTGGTAGCAGAATGAACTTCTGGCTGGCAGGTAGAAGTGGGTGGAGCCTTAAAGATGGCCTGGGACAGAAAGGCAAAAGGACAAGTTTGTGGTTTGAAATAACCCTTAAGGTTTTTTGGCTGGACAGCATGCCTGGCACATGCAGTCTAGGTCATGCTTTGCCTAGGAAGGTTGGACCAGATGATCCTCCAGATCCCTTCCAACCTGGTATTCTATGATTCTATGAAGTTTGCTAACGAATGATAGGTACCACTTCTTCTGCAGCCCACATGCTACAGACAGACTAGTTACAAGGTTGTCAAGGATGGAGGAAGGCATGAGCGAGCTGGAGGAGGATGCCAGCACCTTTGCCTCTGGAGGAGCCATCAGATAAACAGTTTACTAGTTTTTAGTGTAAAATTAGTCACTTCTTTTGCAGGCTGCTGTATTCAATGAAAGCTGCCACGGAGAGATTCCAGTTTTATTCACAACTCCCAAATTTTGTAAACATTGTCACTACAAAAGGCAGAGTTACTGGAGAGGTTTCTTCTTAAAGTCATCATGTGGGATCTAATTAGCATTTAAGGATTTGAGCTCATCTCATTTCATTTAGACTAACCTTGTGCAAGTGCAGGCACACCGTGGGCCAGATCCTGATGGGGCAGTGCTGATTTATCAGCTGTGGCACTTGAGAGCAAAAACACTGCTTAGATGTCATGTGCCTGGGCCTCGATGGCTTTCAGGAGAGGTCTGGCATTCATGGCCCTCACTGAGCTTTTTGGGGACAGTTTGGATGCTTTCATGTCACCAGTTCATTCAAGGCATTGAATAGCATTGTAATGGTTACCTTCCAACTACACCACCTTAAAGAAGTGTTACTTTGAGACTGAAATTTGTGCATTGGAGATGGATGGGTGAAATGCTGAAGATAATCAGAGGTCAGCTTGTTAAGTCTTATTTTTTAGATAGCCTTGTTGGGATTAGAGAGTGCTTTCTTAAAGTGTATTTACTGTACAATCTGTGGAGACGTGTATAAGAGAGCCTTTGAAGGAATTAGTGAAATTCAGTTGAGACTACTTTGCATTCAGGCAATAGAGAGCTGCTGGAGAGCCTGGCACTGCTTGAGCATGTCAGGGATCCTCCCCTGCTCTCCCAGCAATGTCGACCCTTACAGCACATTTAGAAGCTGCTTCTCAGACTTCACCATGGCCTGATGAAGTGGAGTTCTCGTGCAATGTGCTTCTGCTTTTGGGAAAGGGGAGTTAAATAATCAATCCACCAGCACCATGCCTGGGGTGAAGGATGGAACTGCATTTTGGTCCTGCATGGGCTCAACAAAACTGTCCAGTGCATCTTGCTTTTAAGCATGATGCCAACTGGGGCTACTTGAGCACATGGTGAAGTGTTTTGCTGGCATCTTCAGTTCTCAGTGAGTCAAGGGAGGTGAATTCTGTCTCCATTTAAAAACAAACTGCTGTTTTTTAATAGGAAAGGCTTAAGCAGTAACACAGGATAAAGTTTTGGGTGCTTGGAGGATGTTGTTCTGGCTGTCAAAGCAGCTGCTGCATGGGGTGGCTGTGCTGCGTGGCAGCATATCTTCATCTCAGGCACCAATGGCACCACTTTTGCTCCTGAAGAGGGATATAAACCCACTGATATTCTTAATTTTTTGAAGGAAAAATCTGTATGTAGCAGTCTTATGTGAACAAACGTGGTTGTCTGGGCTGGGTGGACAAAGTTATCTGGGCAGTGATGAGTTTGGTCGCGGTAAGAGTCTGAATCAAAATGGGAAATGATGGGAGCTGGAGAAATCAGGCTTGAAAAATAGCTATTTATCGGTAGCACTCACACAGCTAATGCTGGGATCGCGATCCTCTTAATGTGCTATTGACATGGAGTGCAGTGTCCCAGCAGGGCAGCACTTACAGTCTGTCTGTCTAGAAAATCCTGTGGCATCTGTGACAGAACTACAGAGCTGCTGATTTACTCCTTACCTCTGCTGGATATGAGCAAATGGCAAATTAATAAGGGCTTGGTGGAGTAGCTTGTGATCTGTCTGGCTGCATAGAGGGAAATCTTCCTTTAGGAAATGGTTTCAGGGTCAGATACTTGGGTATCAGCACAGACTTAGGAGGAATATTTTAAGCAGTCTCTGGCACTCATTAGATACAGTGGCCTCTGAAGTTCCGTCCTCTGTATGATGTGGGAGAGGGCCTTTGCTGTCATGCTCACCTTTTTCATCCTTCACCTACTGAATACTCATGAAACTTACTGCCCTGTAGCGCTGGGAGAGTGGCTTCAACTTAAGGAAAAAAGTAAACCATCCTGATCCCATTTGGGGTAGCTGTATGGATTTGTACAGCGGGATGAAGTGACAGGACTAGGGGGAATGGCTTTAAACTGACAGGGGAGATTTACATGACATATGAGGAAGAAGTTCTTCTCTGTGAGGGTGGTGAGGCCCTGGCACAGGTTGCCCAGAGAAGCTGTGGCTGCCCCATCCCTGGCA
>JANHGB010042911.1:23226-47044 GCA_026283785.1 Coracopsis vasa | reverse complement strand
ACTTGTGCTACAAAACTTGGCGCAGAAAGCAAGAACCAATTAGGTATAATGATAAGGTGTGAGAACGTCTATAGTTGTCTAATCATTTGGCTGCTTGCCCCATGTGTGTGCTGCTGAAAAGAGTATAAAAATGTGAAAGTGGAGAATAAAGAGGATGATTTGAACTTGCACGTCTTGTTGTGTCTGTCTCAACAGCGACATGAGGGTAGTGAGGCACTGGAATGGGTTGCCCAGGAAAGTTGTGGATGCTCTATCCCTGGCAGTGCTCAAGGCCAGGTTGGACAGAGCCTTGGGTGACATGGTTTAGTGTGAGGTGTCCCTGCAGGGGGTTGGAACTGGATGATCTTGAGGTGCTTTCCAACCCTAACTAGTCTATGATTCTATGATTTTCAGCTGTAAAGAGGGTCAATCTGCAGAAGAAACTTAGAATATATTGATAAATATATTGGAGCTCTTCCACCTTTATTTCATCTAACAATTATTATCTTTTTTTTTTATTACCTTTTCATGTGGCTTTGGGGATAATACAAAAAAGGTACATGTTTTTAGTAGTCATTGTGCTAGCAGCTGGAGCCAGCATAAGTATTCTTACATGGACAAGACTGACATCTGAATGAATAAGAATTTAAATTGGTTCCACTTTTCAAGTTTTGAGCATCAGACTCTTACTTTTGACCTTTTGCTTAACCATTGTGAGGTTTTCTTTCTGGATGTTCTGGATGACAGTCAATATGTCTGTACACCAACACCTTTACCTTGATAGTGTGACAGGAGGTTACGCTGTTATTACTAAACAATATGTTCTTGTGGAACTAAAATCTCTGGAAGTACGTATTTCACCATCAGGAAGTAACAAGGTATTCTGTCTTAGCTAAGGAAGATGAGACTATTTAAAAAGCAAGGTTATTAGTATAGATGCTTCTAAATTCAGGGCTCATTAATCAATTTTACAATCAGAGCAGCAAAAATAAGAAATGTGTCATCTGGAGCTGTGATTATTTCCATCAACGGCAGTAGTTTAAAATGTGACTTGTGTAACTAAGGCAATAGGTAAGAAGTACAAGAAAAATACGCTAAAACCCCTTAATAAGATAACATTTGAGTTGGAGGTTATATACCAAGTGGGAAACAGGCAGGAAAACTTATGGCTCTTGCTTTTTGCAGAGCAAAGGGTGAACTTTTGACACACGGGCTTAGGCTCTTCATCTAAATCTACCTTTTTTGAGATACGCTAGTTTCATATTTTGTGACGTTCAAATTGGACCCAGTTACTTCTTTACAGTGATGGCCGAATTTGTGAGTCAGAGGAATCCTTCTATTAATTTCAACCAAACCCATTTTTACCAGCCACACTAGCATTTTCACAGTTCTACTGGGGACATCAGCATGAGGAAGAAAACAAATGGAGTAATAGAAGTGAGAAGATGTCAGGAAAATTAAATGGGAAAAGAGAAAAAGTGATTTAAACAAAAGAATGGAGAGCCATTTGTGAATTACGTATGTTTTCTCTGCTCTACTTTTATTTATGTGGAAACCAAATTGCTGAAGGAATAAGAAACTCCTATTTTAACCTAAGGAGAGAAGAACTAGCAGGATACATTTGCAGTGCTGTGTACCTGGTCTTGCTAGCTTCATTTTGATTTCCCTAGTGCTAACAGCTTAGAAAATAGCAATAAAGATGGACTGTCGGCTACAGCATCTTATTAAACACTCTGCTGTTTAAACATGGATTGAGCAGACCTAATTGATACGTCCAGGCACGAAGAGTTTATGCTTTGATGTTCCTGGATCCCATAATGGCCTATAGATTTTCAAAGGCCATCAAGGAGATGGGTGGAACCTGGGGTTTCTGACAGCCGCTATAGTAGAAAAGAGGCCAAGAATCTTCTATTTTAATGAAAACAACCAAAAGAAAGACAGTACTGTAGGAAAAAGAGATTTATTTTCTTGATATTGTATGGAAACAGCAAGGATAGGGAAGGAGAATCTCAGTTTTAGCATCAGAAGCAGATTTCTGTCCATCAGCCACAGCCACCTGAGACCTGCCCAAGTCCTGAGATTGCATTTTCTGAATAATAGTTCTCTATCACATACCACATAAAGACATAATTTTGTGTATATTTAAACAAGTATCTGAAACAAATGGAGATTCTGCTTTTTTATGCAGCTTTAACTGGTATTTTAGAAAGCACGAAGTTTGAATTACACCATCAAATTGTGCTACAGTCACCTGGGATGTCTGGTCCAACGTCAGTGAAGTTACTGACCTTAAATTTTGTGTGTGTGATTCTGTTGAGGTTTTGCAGTTTCTCTAAATGCTTCTTAAATCATTTTTTTATTGTCCAATACTCAAGTATTATTCAGCGTTGGGAATATTTAGGTGCAGCTTTACCTGTGGTTGGATAAACATGTATGACATTCAGAGTCAGCGCCCCAAGCAGCACAAACATGGCAGGCTGTGTGCTTGCCTATGTAATGATGAGCAATTTCATACCTTACTTTTTAGTGACACTTGAAAACCATAAATACAGCAAAATATGAAGCTGTCACAATACATGATAGTGGCAGCCTACTGAGAAGATAAATCATGGTGCAATTAAGGGTGTTTTTTGACCAGTAAATGTCTGTAAGTTAAATGACACAACAGCAATAGAGACATGCATGCTATAAACTCCATCAGATACGTGGCAAAGACTCAGTTGTGCAGCTACCTGAAGGGTGTATGCCATGCAGTCACTTTTGCAGTCATGAGCACTGTACAGGTCTCATTTGCTCAGATACATTTATGTTCTTATTACCTTTGTATGGACAGGATTTTCATGGTAAAGTCGTCACACGCTGTCAAAATAAACCACTTCAAAAACGAGTCCTCTACCCCTTTGCTGATGTGCAGTTCTAGCTGGGTATTCACCTCCATAGCCTTGTATTTCCAGTTCCTTTTAAAATGCGCTTTTCAAACATTCTGACAAGGCTCACGGATGAAAAGATAGATGTGCAGAGATGTATAATGATGGTTCAAGGTGACAATTTCCCACTGTATCATATCTTCATTGTGTGATGTCAAGAACCATTTGTTAAAATTTTCTTACTGTGAATGGATGTAGGCCCTGTGAAGTTTGAAGTCTCCTTTTTGCTCCATGTTCAGCTTTCTAAAAAATCTACTTAATAATATGAGGATTCTAACTTGGTCTGGCAGATCAGTGGCAACTTAAAGTTGCCCTTTCTGTCTTTTTTATGTTCCTTTTTCCAATGAAAATCATACTGCATGGAGATTGTCAGTCACCAAATAGCAGTAGGATTGGTTTCCTTATGAGTTTTGGCTGTCAGCAGTGTGTATGGGTATAGCACAGAATGGTTTCAAATCCCTCAGTACTCACACATTACTTGATAGAAAAACAGGTCTTGATACTTCCCCCATTAATTTTAATTAATGTTTTTCCCAGTGCTCACTAGATCTTTATAGATTTGCTTTTAGATTTGCTTGCAACACAAGATCCTGATGTGCTCATGTGGGCTGTACAGTATTTTCCTATGCATGACATAACTCTGATTTAGGAGCTGGTATGTTGGAAGGAGGATATAAGAATACAGCTAGCAATTAATGTTTAATGTCATCAAAAATATCCTATAACCCTTTTTGCATGGCCTTGCAAGAAGAATGGCACGCACTAAAGAGTAGATATAATTAGATGTCAGATTTGCTAAACTAATTTGTTTAGAGACGTATCTGGCAAGAAGTTGCATAGCACACTGTAAGTTCCTGTTTGTATCTGGCTATTTTAGTAGGGCTGCCTTCATCTGCTCTCCTTTGCTGATCTGATTTCTGTCTGTGATCAGTCTCATCCCTGTGACAGGCATGAGTCTGTAACTTTTGTTGTCTTCACCTTTCCACTGATTCCTAGGAACCAGACTTGCATGTAAGAGACTTGCCCTGGACATCTGCCACTTGCTAATTGACTTAGTTTAAGCAGCAACATCCTGATCTGCCTGAATAGACACTGAGAGTGGTGGTGGTGGTGCTGGTAGGGAAAGGAATGTGAATATGCAACAGAGAATCATTCCCTATCTTGACAAGCCCATCAAGCACAATGAAATTGTATCTTGCTGTGAGCCTGTGGCTACAAAAGGAGGTTGCACTTGAAAAACAAATACATATGTGTGCCATATACCTTGTCAGCAAGGACAGATGATGCCCTGCCTTACGAAGACCTCTTTCAAAACCAACTAACTTAAATAGGACCTGAGGACACAAACCATAAACCCGAAAAGGTCTGTGACCTCTTTCATCCTGCTTGACCAGTAAGTGCTGCCCTGTCTCTGAGGCTTGCACTAATTATACTTTCTCATTTCATCTTTGTATTCTGTTAAATGGTTTTAAATTAAAAATAAATAGGTAAAATAATTCCTTAGAAGTGGTATCCCAGGAACAGAATTCTTCAGGGTAGTTTGCTAAAATTAGACTTGTTTTCATCAATTTTGCAGAGGACCTGGAGGATAGATGTCAGTTCTGTGATCTCACTTACGTATGTTAAAGCTAAAGGAATAGTTAAAAGGTTACAGCTAAAATTGACCTTAAACCCGTTTGATGTTCAAATCTTTCATGTGTTGACAGGTCCTCTATAGAGAAGGTCGCTGCTTCAGCAGCAGTAGTTTTCCACTTTATGACACTCACCCACCTCATGAAGATACTGCATTCAAAGAGGAAATTACGGGGCTGTTGGCTTTTGCTTCTGAATAAGTCAGACTGGGTCCACTAAACAGTCCATTTTTCCATTTCCCAACAAATGCATATTTTAAAGCTGGAATAGGTGTTCAGACTATTTATTAAAGTGGGAGTTTTGTCCGGTATGTTTTTGTATTGTTTTTTTCTCGGTACTTACACAAGGAGTACTTCTATCCATAGTTGGTTTGTTACTTCTTTCAGGCCTAAACTTTATGGTTCTTTGTTCAACCCAATATCCCCACTAATATATACTCTCAGGTAATCCAAATAACTTATTTTTCCTTTCAACTGATAGCCATTGATGGAAGTGATGAAGCCCCATGAGTACTTAATTGCTCCTTAGCCAAGGAATGGACTGAATATTTTCAGGAATTATTAGGCTCACTGTTCCGTACAGGTCTTGTGCTACCCCAAAGCATGTCAGAAACGTCCAGCATTTCAAAAAGCATTGACTTGAGCAATGTAACTCATTCCAGTCCCTCTTGTTCATTCTCTTACTCCATCATCAGTGGCAGGAAGAATGCAGGCCACGACTCTGTTTCTGCTGGGTCTTTTCCTGCTTTTCCTCAGTGTGCATGAGCTGCTGTGTATCTAATTAAGTGTGAGATTATGAGTTTATTCACTTTATCATTGAAAACCTGTGCCAAACCCACTGTTTTTTTCTTCAAAATCTCATTTTGTATCGCAGTCTTGCCAGCCTGGACTCTTAGGGTTTTTTTCTCTCTGAACTCTCTGCAGTTTGTCTGCATCGTTCACAGGAGTCAGCGTGGTGCAGAGGTTAGGTAATAAATCTGGGTTCCTGGCTCTGGCTCAGACTTCTTGTGTGATCTTGATAAATCATTTACCCTTATTGCCTCAATTATGAAGCGAAAAGAGGTAATATTTACTTACCTCAGAGGCACTGTAAAGTTAAATGTTTGAAAGCTCCTCCACCTAGTTCCCTGGCTAGTTATGTATCTTCTGTCTTTTTCTGCTTACATATTGAACTTTGTCTTTGGTGTCTCTTCTTTTTTTCCATATTTTCCCTTTTCTCCCTCAGTGGCCACTACTCATCTTCTACCACACTTATTTTCTCCGTAGTGGAGAGTAAAACTCTCTGGGTCATGATCAGTTGCTCTGGGAGTCATCCTGAAACTCTGCTCTTGGAAAGGCTGCAGAACACTTTATTATGCAGCAACTTTTTGGTGGGATTTCTTCATTCCAAGTTTTGCAAAATTGTAGTTTTATGATGTGCTCCTGCTTTGTTAGCACCACCTCAGTGTTTCCAGTTAAGTTTTCATACGAAGGTTCAAAGACATGGTGCCCTTTCATATATTCTGCTTGTGCTTTTTTCTTTCACTTAACCTTTTTATACTGGTAGAAGAAGCATCCCTAGGCAATTATCCTGTGTTCTCACGTAGGGAACAGCAAATTGGTCACTACCTTCCTACACACACCCCTGTACCTTAAACAAAGTAAAGCCTCCAGATTTGGAGGCAGAGCAGAGATGTGCCTGAACTACTTCAAAACGTGCCTGTTTGTGCAGTTGTATCATCGGGGAACACAGATTTTATGTTCCTCTGTGAGTGCCTGTCACAGGGATTATGTAAAAGACAGATGAATAAACAGTTGTGTGGAATGAATACGTCTGAAATTTGAGTACTGTTGTTCTTGCTGTTTGCACGTTTATTTTGCATAAGAGATGGTTAAAATAACAACTCCATAAGATTTGTTGCTTGGTTTTGTTCATTTTACTTGGGACACAAACTGCAGTCTTTCAAGGGTATTTAGCGGTAAATCTGAGGCTCTCCTCCCTGTATTTAGTTTTGTAATGATAGAATAAAATACTCCAAATATTGGTAAGTTTTAAGAAAATTAATCTATGCTGTATTTTACATAAGGGTTATGCCTATTTAAAATGTGCTAATGATACCTGGAGGCAGGTTAATCAGAACTGTAGGTGAGAGCTTTGTTCTCGGTCATTCAGTAAACAGGGTGCACAGTCAGGCAGTTACTGTGAAATAGGCTGTATTTGATTATTTTCCCCATCTCTCCCCACTACAAGACAACTTCAGACTTCTGGTTTTTTGTCTGCACTCCATAATGTCCCTGGTAGAACTTGGAGAAATGTTTACTTCAAGTCCAGAGCCTCTTATGAGTTGCAGGCCTAACCAACAGATTCCATGAGGGATTACTGGAAAGATGACTGAAACTCTTCTCCCAAGCTTTAGACATTTTCTGCAATCCTTCAGCTTCCAGAGCATGAGGAGAAGCCTCTTCTTAACCCAAATTCTCTCCATCTCTCTGTTTCACTGTCTTTGGGATTCAGATTGACATACTGTGGAATATCAAAGGGGTTTGGATCTCCTGGAACAGATTTAGACCTACGGACTACAGAATCATAGCAGGCACTTTTCTTCTTGGCAGCAGGTCCGTTCAGAGGTGGTTCATTTAATGATCCTGTCTCTGGCTGGAGTTCCTGTTCTTCTACAACTCTCCCAAAATGAGGAAGTCTGATAGTTCAGCGTTTGGAAGCTAAATCAATAACACACATTCATGAGGATGGAGTTCCACAGGCATTAGAGGGAGCAGTTCTTGTTCCCATGCCAGTAACTCGTGTGCCTTAAACACTGAGTGAGAGACACGTGCTTGAGCTCAAATGTATGTGGGAGTTCAGTGCTCATAGTTACTCCCTCTTCTGCAGAGTTAACTATAAGGTATCAATTAGAATCATGATTACGCTGTTTAAACAGCACCTGCTTTTTTCTACTTTGAATTGCACTTTAAAAGCCAGCGATCAAGTTATTGCTCTATTAATGTAGATCTGGTGAATATACTAACTAATGACTTCGGAATTTGATGTGATGTGAATGTTCTATTAATGCAGAGGAAAAATTAGGCTATCATCCCTGTCAAGCAAGAAACAAAGGAATGATAAATGGGGTGAACAGTTACCCTACCTCCATGCAGTTTCATGCAAGTTTGAGGTACCACCCTGACATTATCATTTGAAGAGTTATTTTTAGAACGACCAAAGAATAAAGTGAGGCAGCACTTGCCATGTGTTAGATCCCTGAACGACAATGTAATGGGACTTTCCTAGGCACATGGGACAGGAAAGTCTTGCTGTTTCAACTTCAGCATCCATCACTAGTGGTTACTGCAGTGCAGTGTTGTGAATGAAAGTTAATGCCATGGCTTTCAGTAAACTTGAGCTTTGCCTTGGTTTTTTTTGTCATTTAAAAGGCAGTAAAGCACCCTGCAATGAAATTGCATCTGGCAAGTGATAGGAAGTTGTTCTGTAGCACCTGCAGCGTTTATGCTAAGGACTGGTTTAAGGTCTTCTCTCATTCAGTACAGTTTAATACAATGAATACTGAAACCGTTTGCTGAAGGTAGATTCCTTTAAAAGGTGTCTTTATTGACTTTTTTTCCCCCAGTGTTCTCTTTTCTCTAATTTCTGTGGAGTTTAATTATTAGCCCCAGGTATCCTGGTTGCAATCCAGACTATAAGAAATGGAGGTTTAAATTGGGACTTGTCTTTTGAAGTGCTGTAGAATAGTTTTAATATTGGTGCTCTAATGTATGTTTTTCTGTTTACACTGTTGGGTAAATGAGACAAAAATGATGGATTCTGTTTGAATTTATGAAGGCATATGAAAGTATATGAAGGCAGAGTCCCAGAGCAAATGTCTGTGTGATTAAAGGGGTATTGAAGCATTATTAAAAAGCTGCAATTTCAAATACTTTATGCTTTGTTTCGCATGCAGTCAATCTACAGTGAAGACCGGTTACTTAACACAGTCGTGGTGCTTGCATTCTGCTGAAGTCTAAGAAACTTTTCCTTGCTCTCTGTTGGCTTTGGATCAAGCCCTTGGTTTAAAGTATTGATTAAAAGGGAAACTCGATATGAATGGGAAGCCAAGAGAATTAATACAGTGAATGGGGTGAATTAGCAAAGAAAAAAACAAAACTAAAAAAAAGAAAAAGCAGCTTTTCACAGATTGCATCCACAAATGTAATTTATTCCTTGGATTTGATGAATCTGGTTCCAGGTGCTTATTCAAAAGCCATCTAAGTAGTGGCTTTGCCTGTACCCAGATGGTTTTTTTCTTCCTCTTTATTCTGTTTCTAATAACTCTGTTTAATAGATGTTGTTTTCCTACTATTTATTAGATTGCTATTCAATTGAAAATGTATGACCAGAGGAGACTTAATTAAGGACTGCTACAGCTGTTGAACCTTAGAAGACAAAATAGTGTAGGAGTGAGGATGATCAAGCACCCCAATAAAAGATGAAGTGCCCACTGGAAGAGGCAGTGCTCTCACTTAAAATATAGTAGCCCAAGAGGGAAAATCAGAGTGGTTCAAGGTGTCTGCTCTATTCCTGTCTTTCCTAAATCACAGTCCTCAGTAATACAGGTGCATGATTTGAAAAGGAGAGGAGAAACCAGAATTGAGCAGCTTCTCAAACAGCTCCCTGAGGTCTGCCCTATCTAAATACTGTGAATGGAAATTGCTGAATAAAATGAATGCAGCCTGTTTGACAAATCGTATGCTGATCTACCTGGGGTTTTATATCCTTAGGAGGATTGTGTGGCAGAAGAAAGAGCTCAAAAGTAATCTAAATCCAGAAAAGATATCACAGAACTTTGTTGTGTAAGCATGCTGTGTTTCAGGTCATGTTGATTGGACAGACCAGTGTTTGTGGTTTAGAAACTAGATTTCAATCAAGTAAATAATGTTTTAGATATCCCTTAAGGTGTTTTGACATTTCAACCCTCCAGATCAGTAAAATAAAGGCAAATTTGAAGGACATCTAAAATTGCAGTCCAGGTACAAAGAAGAGTAATGAGCATATTATTCACCCCAGCGTGCTCACTGGGGAGATGGTTAGTTTTTTATCTGCAGCCAGAAATGCAGAGGAGAAGGATGCATTTTAGGGACATACTGCTGGTGATGGTTAGCTCTCCCTCTCTTATACAACATGGCCTATTTTCTGTCTACCTTTTTCCTTTGGCAGACCTACTGTGTCAGGAAAATCTATAACCCTCTTGACCGAGAAGCAGACTGCTGCTGAATCTATCACTTTATTAGATTGCGAGTGAGAGCCTTTCTTAACACACCATGGCCAAATGATCCTTGGCCTGATCTTCAGGCAGGGAGAAAATGTTGAAGTCTCTCAGTGTGCAGAGAAAGCATTTGTAACAGCAGAAAGCTGTGTATTTTGGCTTTTCATTAGGTCAGCTGTTCCACTGGTGAAATTAAAATGGTGGGGAATTTGAGTTTAAGGACAAACAGAGGAGAAGAGGGATGAGTTATGTACCTTACGTACCCTATGGTTTAGTCATTCTCAAATCACTCTCCATGTCTTCAAAAAGCATTCTGTAGGCTTAAAGTTCAGCTCTGCTCATGTGAAGGGCCAACATGAGATGTTATTTTACTAAGTCCTAGTATCCCACAGAAGCATAGTGAGGCTTAGTGAAGACATAATCATAGTCTTCCAAACAGATAAGATAGAATCAAACACACATTTATTTTCCCATCCCTTTTTTCCAAAGAAAGAAGGAAAATGTGTAACAGTAGACACATGGAAGTAAAAGCACAGTGTCACTGGGTTCATCTCTGCTGCTAAATAGAGTGATGAAGCAACCTTGAGCATTCCCCCAGCTCTTCTTTGCATTGTTCCAGCTTACTCTCTCAAGCACAAAGGCTGGGGCTGGCTGGGGAGCTAACGTGCTTCAGGAACTGCTCTGAAAACATGGTATGTGCAAGACCACAGCAGGTTGGGCTCCTTCTGTGTGCCATGACAATTCCTGCTGTGTCTCCAGAAGACTTGCATTTTATGATTTCAGTTAGCACATCAATTTCTGAGAGAGCCTGGTCTTGTCATCTGATGTGTCTGTAAAAGGGGGCTTGTTTATCCTGTTTTGATACCCAACATTTGGTGGCTTCCATTTCTGACAGGACTTGTGGCAACCTTTGGTCCACAGGTTCTGCTTTCTAAACAAGTGTGAGCACACACACAAAAGAAAGATTAACAGGTATTTTTCTATTCAGAAGCTAAGCTCACTTTTCCTTTCCAAGTAATTGTATTTTAAGAAGCAGTAGTATGTGTTTGCTGCGTTTTAGCTATTTTGTTATTCCCTCTCATCAATTAAGTTTCAGAGCCATAGCCAGAGAAGATATATTATATTGATGGACAAGTATCTTTTACAGGTTTTCTTCCTGTTGGAGTTTGCTCTCACTGATAATTCTGCGGTTACATTATATAGGTGAGTTTTTAGTCAGAGCTGGTCACAAATTATCCAAGATAAAGTTTTCCTTCAGAGCTCACCAGTTCCTCAAAAGATAAATGTTTCAAGAAATCAATTTCATATGCAGCTGATGGAGCTAAATAAGTAACTGAGATCTACCCATTTGTTGCCTGCTTAGTAATTCCTTCATTTTCTACCTGTTTATACTCAGTGAGTCAGGTCTGTTTCCCTGAGCCTTTGCAGTTAACATTTCAGTGCTCTGTGAGAAGAGAAAAAGGTATATTGTCAACAAATTGTCGATAAATACTTTATAGATAAACCACCTTAAAGCATTTCATTTTTCCCCATCTCAACTTATCAAATCTCTACAACAGCAAAAGAAGTGTTTCATTCAGGAAAGGGTGTGAGAAGTTTTGCTCCATGATCACAAGGATATAGTTCTGATTTTTCATCACCGTCATTTGGCTGTTACTGGAGAACAGAAGTGTCTCTGTGCATCCCTCACAATGTTGTTGAGTAGAAGACCAATGAGAATATGTCTAATAAATGATAAAATAAGTTTCGTTCCTGTATTCAAAAGGGAGCTTAATGAGTTTTTCACACAGTAAACAGTAGTGAGTTTATGAACAGTCCTGCCATGTTTGTGGTGAAGGCTATGTAAATTACATTGATGCATATTTATTCATCTACTTCTTGTGGGAATATATTTAGGGACCTGTAAGCATATATCAGAATTTGTTTCAGGGAAGGGAACTTAGGAGGAAGGCTTATTATCCCAGGAGTGGAATTAAGGTGAAATTAACAAGTAATTGAAGTTATCTTTGATCATGATTTTTCATTCCCGTTTTTCCCCTGCTCTAAGGAAGCGAATATTTTTGATGTTCAGCAGAGCAGCACAATGCTGCACAGAGAAGCATAATGCTGAATTTTCATAATAATGTTTGTAATGCAAATGAGGGACACTTCAAAAGCAGGTTGATTAGCATTTCTTAATAAAATGACAGTCTCCTCCTTTTTCTTCATTAATTCTATCAGCAGATTACATAGCGAGATTTTAACAGTGGTAAATGTGAAGAGTGTGGTGGCTTCTTGTGATACAATTATTTGGTGCCTCTAAATGGTTTCAGATAGTGTGTTTAAAACAGCTCCTCCAGCACTAAAGCATTACAGTGAATTAATGAGCAGCTTGTCACCTCTGGGACCTTTCCTTTAAATTCCAGTCTGGCTTAAAGTGAACTCCTACCATTGCAGGCCAGCAGCTGGTAAAAGGTTAGAAAATGAATGAGCTCCAGGGACATTGCTGAACTTCCACAGGAGCATATATTTACTTAAGTGCTGTTTCTCAGAGATCAAACCTGGGGAAGTAGGGAGCTGCGGTGCTGTTCCTCCCACAGACTCTGGCATCAGCCAGAGTATTCCCCTATTGCACGGTGCTCAGCAATGTGCTTTGCTTTCCTCTCCTCCCCTTCCTTACCTTCCACAAGAGGGGCACAGCAGCTGGAGCAAACCAACTGCATTCTTCTGATGTGTCATTTAGGCTTCTTCCTAATTAATTTTTGGCATCTCCTTTTTAATTGCCAAAGCTTCCTCCCATTCCCTCTTGTCCTTTATTTCATTTTTAAAGTAATTTATTCTCTTCCTCATCTCCCAAATTTTGCTTGCCCTTAGTGTGTGCTTTTTATTCTCCTTTTTTTCCTGTTGATTTCCCAATGGGAGACCGAACAAGCTATCTTGCACTGCACACCAGGTGCATCTTTCCTCCCCTGCTAACATCTGTGAGGAGCTTTCTGTTACCCTTTTTTGTTCCCATTAGTGAGACTTCAGAGAGTGATATCCTTGTGGTGCTGCTTTGATTTTAGAGGAGAAACAGGAGGGACTTTGTATGAGCATCACTTTGTATGAGCAGTTCACAGCATCACTAAGAGCACTTGGTGAGCATAAGTCTCTGCCCAGTTTTGCTTCCAGTTGAGCATTGCTTTGATGGTTAAATTCTTTTTCCTAACTGCATAAGGCAACAGCAGACTGAGTTTTCAGGGGCAATATTTAAATAATATGTGCAACTTACAGTGAGCATTCAGATTGCACAACTAAACTTGGAAATTGAAGTAACAGAATCATAGATTCAAATAATAGTTTGGATTGGAAGGGACCTTTAAAAGTCAATTTGTGCAATGCCCCTGCAATGACCAGGGAGAACTTCAACTAGAGCTGGTTGCTCAGAGCCCCATCCAGCCTCGGAAGAACTGGAACTGCTCGGTTCCTGCAGAAGCACTGAATTAGAGCTACTTTATTGTAATTTTTGTGTCTCAATGCTGTCTTGCTAGTGGTTTCTGGCACGGGGCTGGATCATTGTGATCAGACTGTGTAAGTACCTAACATAACCCCGTATCTTGTTTCTTCTAAGGTTCTACACAGGAATGTTTTTTCCCCTCCAAATTTGAATGTAGAAATAACATATAACACTTCTTCTTATTAAGATGATCCTGGAGTCTCATCTTTGTTAGTAAATCACCTTGACAATCTCCTTCCTTTCATGTGTGTTGATTTTGATGAGGTATTTCATCAAAAGCCTGTTATTAGCCATCTCTTAGGCCTTCTGTCTCAGACAACCACTTGTCATTTTATTGGGTTCTGGATTACCACTAGCAATCAAGCCAAGGCTTGCTGCATGTCGGGCAGCTCCATGCTCTGATATCCCTCAGAACACTGCAGGGAAATCGTGTGGAATTCTCCTTTTTCTGTACCAGAGTCACTTATATTTGGGATAAAACAATGCTTTTTTAAATTGATGACTGCTTAAGCTCTCTGCCATTGATACTGAGTTGGATCTTAACCATTTTAAACGTGAAAGTAGCTCCAACAAGCTGCATAGCTTTACAACCCAGCAGTTTGGTTTAATTCGCACATATCAGGTTACATGGATGGCTTTTGCTGCCCTCTTTTTTAATTTGATTTTAAGAGCGAGTTCATATTATTTTTAAAAGCTTGTTGCTAAATGAACTGAGTGAAGGAAATCAATCTGTGGAAGTGTTTCCTTGTAGAGAAAAATGCTGCTCCCCCAGCACTTGGGTTTTGGTTTTGAATCAGAACCACAGAGAAGTCTGGTTTGGAAGGGGCTTCTGGAGACCATCTGGTGTGACATTCCATTGCAGGCCTTAGATTTCAGGCCCTGGATTTCAGGCCTTAGATTAGGTTATCAAGCTGAGCCTTGATTATTTCCAGCAAGGAGATTCCACCACTTCTCCAAGCAATCTGTTCCAACACTCAGTTGCTCTCACAGTGAAGGATTTTTATTTATATCCAGCTGTACTTCCCCTATAGCAACTTTTGCCCATGACCTCATGTTATGTCAAAATACACTGTGATGAGAAGAGTACCTCTGCTTTCTCTAGAACTATTATTCTTTAGTTATTGCAGGATTTTAACCAGATCTTCTGAGCCTTTCCTCTCAAGCCCATTTCCTTCAATTTTTCTTCATATGAGTTGTTCTCTAATCATCCCAGTGGCCTTTCACTGTCCAGTTTTCAGTGTATCTCAGGAAACGTGGGGCGACCAAAACAGGACACAGTAACAAGCGCTGAATAGAGTGCTGGAATTGCATCCCTTGACCCACTGCAGTCCAGGACATAGTTTGTCTTTATTACCTCAAAGGTGCTGTGGTGACTCACGTTCACCTTCCTGTCTGGCAGGACCTCCGAGTGCTTTATAGCAGAGTTGTTTTCTGGACTTGTATATATCCAGTTTGTACAGCTGGTTCCTAACTCAGCTCTCCTCTACAACTGGAAGCATCTCTGGCTTTTTTAGTTTGAGGTGTATTGGTCATTTCTGTTGCAGACAGAGGGGTTGGGAGGGAAATACTTTAACTGTGTCTTCTGGAGGGAGGAGAGGATGTGTAGATGCACAGACCCCCTTCACCTCAGTGCTGTGATACCAGTGGAAGGGGACTGGTGTTTTAATTTCTCTATGCCTATAGGATCAATCAGAATGGCATTATAAGAGCATGAACTGATTTTGCATTCCATAAAGATGCCCACTTGGCCTCGGTGGCCATTGGAAGTGCTGGAAGTGCTGTTTGCAGAGCACTGAACTTGCCAGGCTCTCATTCTGTCTGCCTTTTTCCTCTCTCTTTTGCAAGCTGACCCGATGCTTTGCCTGTTCTCCAAGCCAGGCACCCAGAACCCAGCTCCACATACGAAGGGCTGTGTTAGCATGACCTTGGCTTCCTCAGCAGGGCCCAAGTCCTCATCCTTAGCACTGATGGGGTTTCCAGGCCCACCTGGACCGAAGCACTAAGCAATCTCCATTTTGTTGGGAAAGACCTGCTGTATTCTCACAGGGCCTTACCTAGCAAGGTAAATGAGAGGAGGAAGCAAGAGAATGCACTATGCAGCCTCCCTAACCACCCATTATTATGTTGGTTCATTCTCTGCCACAGCCTCCAGCAGCTTTATGACAAAGGGTTTCTTGGGTCACAGGCATCAGACTCAGCCTTTCTGATGCTCTGTCAACAATTATGTTACCGATGAGTACTGCCAAAATTTAGATTATTTACCGAGTTGACAGCTGAAAGGATTTGTTCAGTGGAAACAGGGTTGTGCAGCTTTCCATGTTAAGGGGAAGCAGCTGAAAGAGCTGTGGGAGGATAAGCTAACTCCGAGTATGGGGTTGGGATGAGAGGACTGCCCAGCCACAACAGGCACTCCACCATCTGACCAAGAGCAATCAGGGATGTAGCTTCTGCTCTTACGTGTCCGTTGGCTCAAAACCAAATGGCTGGATGTGTTGTTATGTGTCAGGACAGGTTTCCAACCAGGGGGAGAAGGTTGGTTTGTTGGGGTTTTTTTTTAAGATAAATAATCCCAGTTGTTATTGATTGTGAAGTGCTTTTATACCTGAACTGCTTTCAGAGTCTGTGGCTCTATTGATGCCCTTTACTACTTGACAACAATTGCACAGGACTCTTGATAGATGGGTGATACAGGGCCAACCTCTCCGTTAAGCCTGTGGGCTCTTTGCATGATTGGATTAGGTCAGTTCCTAATGGGATCTTTTTCCATATCACAAGCCAGACTCAATACAATGTAATCAGAGAAGAGCAGCTAGCACGCTAGCATGGCTGGTTGTAATAAAGTGAAAAATCAACTTTGCTTTTTCTTAGCTTCTTGCAGTAATTTATTTTACAATTAAATATTAATTCACTCAGGAACCTGCTATAAAGAGATGATAGTGTTGCTGAGAGTCAGAGCTAGGAAGTTTTCCAAGCTCACCTTAAAGCCAGTGGAGAACCAAGAGATAATCAGCATAGAATGTGATAAACTGAGAAGCACCTGATGTATTTCTAATCTGAATTCTTATTAGACATTCAGAACTTGACTTTGAATGGCTTTTTATTTGTATGGAGGGGAAACAAGAAAGGAAAACATGTAAATACGTCAAGTTTAAACTTAGATTTGAAAGGACAGCATCTTAGCCAGTTTATTAACATTCACTTTTCAGCAGTGATTTGGTTGTATGACTTCAAATAAATCTTCCATGAATATAGAAAAACAGAGCCCATTTCTCTGGTAATGAGGTAAGCCCAACGCCCTTTGTCAGTACCTGAGCAGAAAAGGTTATTTTTTTGCCATCACTTTCAGTTTCCAATTACTTTTCCTTCTCTTTTCCACCACTCTTAAGTTAATGCACATTCAAAATTGTGCTCACACTGTTTGGTGAATGTGAAATTTCAGAAAGTGAAATGGTCAGAAACAGGACTAATTTGATTTACGTTTCCTGTCTTCATGGGAGCATTCCTTTGCTTCCAGCTATAGAGGCTGAGGAAAGTCAAACAGTTCCCATATATTCCCAGTGTCTGATACTACAACAGAGGCTGGCCCAAGACCCAAGGAACTGTGTCCTTTGCAGGCTCCTGAATTCTAGCCCAACTTGTGACTGGTGGGAAAGAGAAGACAGGTGCCATATTCTGAATATGACACCCAAAAGGATATGAAATGCCTTCTTTACCCTGACCATGCCCTTACCAGAGCCAGACAGGGACCTACTAAATGATGGCAGTGGCTAGACTAAAGGAGAAAGCAAGCATGGAAGTATGGTCATGAGTTTGATCCTTATGCTGCAGGAATGCTGGAATATATTGAATATGTAGGTGATGGATAGTTAATTAATGCTAGGAATAGATTTTGGAAAGCAAAACAAACCCCTCCAATTAGTTTCCTCCATGATTCATTTAGATTAAATTTTCAATGGGACTTGTCTGGGCTAATGACAACACTGGAAGAGCAGTTTGCTACTGGTGAGTAGGAAATTGTATCTGGAAGGGCATGGTAGGAAGTGGGATCCATTTCATCAATTTCTTAGGAAATTAAGTTTTCAATTACAATAAAATGAATTTATCTTCCTAAAGATAGGCCTGTAGGGGCTTACATTTGGGAGATTATCAGCAGACATCCACAAACAGATGGCTCCCATGTTTCTTTACTTACAACCTACCCAAGGAGAGGAAAAAAACCCAAACCAATAAATCAGGACTGATGGGGTCTTGCTGGGGAGCTGTAGTATTGACAAGAATCAGGGGGAAGGGGAGGGTGTACATAGGGGGGTTCCTGCTGCTCACAGCTATTGGAGTTATTCATGGAGAGAAAGACCTACAGTCAGCAATGGGAGAAAACACTCAGCTAAAGGCGAGGTGATAAAACCACACAGAAAGTCAGAAACTTGTTATTCTGTGTAACAGCACCACACAGCTAAAGTCAGCAAGTTCAAGTTTAACTGGTTTGTCCCAATGACATCTCTCTCTCTCTCTCAAGAAAGTTGGGGTTTTTCTCATATTGGAAAAGTTAGGGTTTTTTTTTTTTCCTTTTTCCTTTTTTTTGTCTTAAAACACAATCCCCCCATCCCACCAACTCCCCTCCAGTTTCTGTGAAATCAGAACAGTCCCCTGAAACAGTGTTGTCAATCTAGGATATTGATACTGACTTGGTTTTACCTCCACTGGGGTGATGGGGGAGAATATTGAAATAGGGAAGAATACCTCAGTGTCTGGTATTGGCTATTTTGGAAAGTTACTATTCTGGGAGAGTATTTGAGAAGCTGAATAAATACTTGTGTGCATGTATAGGTGGTAAGTGTTGTGGTTTGATTTGGAGGAAGTGGCTTTATCCCCTGTTGATTTGGGAGCCCTCAGCAGAGCTTGGGGAAGGTGGGAAGTTCTCCACTTCAGGAGGGCACTGTTCTTCCCCAAAATGTTCCTGTCACATTTATTTCCATGTTCCACTTAAAACACTCACTAGCATATGCAAAATCTCCAAAATGTCCAGTTCTATTGAAAATTATCCTTTCTAAAGCAAGGTTCACTCGTTTCCCACAGACACAGAGCATGATTTATGTTTGGGGAGGCAGGGGCTTTAGAAGTGAAGAGTTTATATTTGCTCTCGGTGCTAGGTAGACATTTGGGAGTGCTCAAACCCTCCCCCTCTCCTCATCCCATGCTTTCACTTCCACAAAGCTAGAACTGCTGCAGATACCCCAGACAAAGGGAAACTGTATTTTTAAGGGGAGAAAGAGTTAAAAATAAAAGCTAAGATCAAGTAGCATTCACTGCTGCAATTCATAGGGAACAGCTGGAGGTGGCAGGCAGAAAATGGAGGAATTAAAATAATCCTACATTTGCATTCACAAAACTACCCCATCCTGAGATGTGTGCAGCCAGGGCAGAAAATAAAGATTGAAAGCAAGGCAGAGTGGAGGCAACCACTGACCAAGAATGTCAGTTTGGTGAGGGAAGAAGTAAGGGAAGACTATTGAAAGGAAACAGGTTGAAGGATAAAAGCTGGCACTGGAGAGCACTCTAATGCACTGAGGTATTGATCCAAAAAATGCCCTATAAGCCTTGCAAAGAAAGATGTGATGCTTTGGTTTCCCTGGAGCATACAGGTATGATAATCTAAAAAGAATTCAGATCAAGGGAAAAAAGAAGTATCTTAAATCTAGTAAAAAGATGAAGCTTCTGTCATTGTGTTTCACCATACATCAATCCTAATTTGGGAATCACTAGGATCTGGGACTACAGGTCTCGCTTGCTGCTGTCATCTCCATTCTGGCAATTGTTGTGCAAATGAATTTAGGAAATGCCCCAAACTGGCCCATAATCTTGTCTATATGAAAGCCTTGTAGGGGGAAAGACAGATGGAGAAATTTCTCTCTATAAAAACAATAGAAAAGTATTCCTTGAGTCTAATCTCAATCCCAAATAGTTGCTGAATATTGATACTGATTTAATGAGAGCAGAATGGAGCCATTTGCAGTGAATAATGTATTAAGTAGCTGGAATGTGAAGTGTTTACTAAAATAACACTAATTATACAAAGCAAGCTAATGGCAATGGAGTTGTTGCAAAGCCTGTGGAACGTGAGACACTGGTTTGCTGCAGTGTGAATGCTGCAGGTAGGGGGTTTAGGGTTCTTTTGTTTTACACAGTATCTGATATTTTTTAATTGCTTTTGTATGGGAATATGGGAACACCACGTAAAGCATGTTTTTCCCTGGTTCTGATGTCTCTCCACACCATCTTTAAATTGGGGCTGTTCATCCTGGAGAAGAGGAGCTGCGTGGAGACCTCAGAGCAGCCTTCCAGTATCTGAAAAAGGCCTACAAGGATGCTGGAGAAGGACTCTTCATCAGGGACTGTAGTGATAGGACAAAGGGTGATGGGTTCAAACTTAAACAGAGGAAGTTCAGGTTAGATATAAGGAAGAAGTTCTTCACTGTAAGGGTGGTGAGGCACTGGAATGGGTTGCCCAAAGAAGTTGTGAATGCTCCATCACTGATGGTGTTCAAGGCCAGGCTGGACAGAGCCTTGAGTGGCATGGTTTAGTGGGAGGTGTCCCTGCCCATGGCATGGGGGTTGGAACTGGATGATCTTAAGGTCCTTTCCAACCCTAACTATTCTATGATTCTATGATTCTGTGTTTAATCCCTCCTCCTTTGCTACATGCAACACGCAGAGAGTTGAGATTTCCTTTCAATAGATTTCAGAGTTTTTACGTACTAAGCTAAGATTGCATTTTATTTTATTTCTTTAACTAAGCTTGCACCACAACATAATGTGATAAAAAGGGGGAAAAAAATGAGAATGGTTCTTCAGCATCTTCTGTCTGGAGGTAATAGCTACCAGTATATTTGATTAGGTCATTAAACAGATTTGCTGTTTATTATCAGGACTGCATCCGTATCATTCAAATACAGCTAGAAGGCTGTTAAAGAACTTTGTGTTCTCAACTGCAAAACTAAACTGATTCTGTGCCCACTGGCAAAGGCTGAAGTTTCCATTGACAAATGTGTACAATATGTAGAGACTTGGATTTTGTATTTTTTTTACAGCCAAAAATTCATGCTTTAATGTTGTAAGAAAATATATTAGAATACTGTCAGAATGCCCTTTTAATAATTCTTTTCATGACTCAACGTGTTTTCAAATATTTAATGTCTTTTGCCTTTTAGTGTGAAAGTTAATCTGTTATTAATATCTCTCCAGATATATAAATGCTCTTTTTTGCAGATGCTCACATGTGCAGTGGAACAGAAAGTTATTTAACTCAAACTTGGAATCCAACCCCAAGCCATAGATGCCAAATCCAAATGAATTTTATTTTCAATTTAGAAGAAAGGCAACAAACCCCTGACACACCAGCTTTAGAAAGGTTGTAATGAAAAATGCTTTTACACTTTTAATTATTCCCCATTCCTCATTTTGTTAAACTAGTTAGTGAAAAACCAAAACTTGTCCAGATGTTGCAGGTAGGATGTGCAGTGAGAAGCAAGGTGGGTTTTCTTCAACCAACATGCTTTGTTTTGTATAGAATCTATGGAGAAGACATATAAAGTAAGCTAATGGAATAACAAAATGGATTGGAATGTCACATAAAGTAGGGTATATAGCTCCCTTCTCAATGACTGTGAGGGATGGTGGCATGGGTAGGTGAAGTGGTTGCTTGTGCTCAGTATGATCCATAACCTCAAGCTTCAGAAAGCATCCTTAATCATGACAGCTATTGAGAAATAGAGAGTCCTGTGGCTGGCAGGGCAAAAAAACCCCGAGTGTTATCAAAATCTCTGTTGATTCATGAACCCCTTTGGTGTTCTGCAACTAGCTCAAAGCCTGGATCCATCTGGCACCTACAGGATCTGCCTGGCAGTGCCAGCAGTGGCAGGATTGTCTTGCTTCTGTGTGTGGGTGAATTCAGGGGCCTCTCCTCTGCCCATCTGTTGATTCCCAAACTGATTGCCTGCCATTTCCCACTGCTCTTCCAGGTCTGGTTGGAGCTGACTAATGGCTTCCAAATGTGTTAGAAGACAATTGTCATGGCAAAGGATGGAGAGGCAGGTAGATGGGAAGAAATTATCTAGGTCTTGTTTATCCTAAGGAGCCAGGAAAAAAGAGCCTATATATGCATTATGAGGATTAAGCTAGGCTCTAGGTCTCATCTGGGGATGGGTCCTTTGCGAGCACTTCCCTTTCCAACAGTGTGAGTTGAAACCTTTGTCTCATGACTCCTCATTTTGAACACAACTGCTGTAGACTCAAGTCTTGGCAGTGTATCAGCATGTCCCGTGTGTGGTAGGAAATCCATTCTGAACTGGTTTGCTGTCTACTGGGGGTCGGTTATTGAAAGCTGGGTCTTCCAGTGAACTTTGGGTCAGATGAATAAACTGTTCTGGTTACAAGGAAGCATCTTGTTATTGAAGAATTGACTTCTGAGTAGTAATAATTGTATAAATTAGCATTAGTTAAGAAAAAAGCATAGTACCAAGAGATTTTGCAAGACTGTTTAGCCAGTGTTGTATGCAAGAAGAATGAAACAAAAGGCCTCAAGAGTTTAGGCTGGATGAAGAAGCAAGGTAAGCTGTTAGAATAACTGCTACCAGCAGGGGTGGAAGATGTTTCAGCAACTTGACTTTTTGAACATAAAAGGTGTATGTGCATGAAAGGGTCAAGATCTGTATTTATGGGAAAGTTGCTTTGCACATTGCTCCTGTATTACAGGTGATAATTAGTTCATTCAGAAGTTCTGAAACAGAACCAAGGTGAACTCAGCTCGCTTGGTTTAAAGCATATCCAAGAAGTGGTACATACTCAGAAGCCAAACGAGCAGAACCCTGGCCTTGGCAGCAAAGACTAATGACCCACCACCCTTCAGTGCTGCTGTCCAAAGTGTGCTCCTCTCCCCCTACCCAGGGCAGCTACCAGAGGCTGCAACAGGTAGATGCACTCCACTGGGTTATTTTATCTTTTTATTGCTATTAGAAGGAATGTTTAAAACCAAAATCTGCCGTATGTGAAATGCTACATATTTTCCGTGGACTTAAGTCTCTTGGTGGCCATTTATATTTTAGAAACTGACATGTTCAGTTTTATTAAACTAGCCTGAAAATGGAGAGCAACTGTTTAAGACCAGAGCTGTTGACCTTATATTTCACGAGTAATAAGATTTTATTTACTGTACTAAACAGAGGGTTTCTTTCTTTCTTTTTTTTTTTACTACTTTGCCATTTCTGGTACATATATGTCAGTGCACACACTGTTCTTGTGCATTGTGCAGATAGCCAACCAAAACATCTGAACACACAAGTGCTGTTTTCAGTTCAGGCCATGAATTTTCAAGCAGAAATATGCACCAGTGTCATGGAATATTTATCTTTTATTTTGGCCTAATGCAAGTTCTTCAGGATGGAGATGGATTGTGGCATCAGTATTACCCTTAGAAAAGAACAGGATCCATTTTAGCCAAACAGTGGTTAAGCTTGTGTTTTTCTGTTGTGTGAATTTTCATATCTATGGCCATGATTCCTGCCTGCAGTTTTGCTGTACTACCAAGTAGTAGTGCTTTCACACTGTGGTTTAGGCTTTAGTAATCAGAGCTATTTGACTATCGGAATTCTTCTACCAAGGGGAAAAAAAGAAAAGCCATATTAATCATAATCTCAAATGATTTCTGGTTTAGGTGGGCCCCAAAAGATGTTGAAAACCTTGTGTTATTTTGGACAGGACTTGATTGTCCCTGGAGTTGAACTGACTTCCCCCCCACTTTTGCACTACAGTATGTTTCCTTGCCAAAGTTAACAGCTCTGAGAGACACTGAATTGTGCTTGCAGATGTGAAGCTGCTTGGAAGGACTGGGTTTTTCATTTGTTTTGTTGGAGTTCTGTGTTTTGCTTTCTGAGAAAGTGCAGAGAATGAGGAAAAACATTCAGTTAAGTGATAAAATATTTTGCCATGAAAATAGCTGATAAATCAATGAAAATGAAACCTTTCACTCATCCAAGATGCCCACAGACAATTGTAAGGAATGACTTTTCTTACCAGGGTGCTTCAGTTGGGAACTGGAGAGTCTGTATACTGCATAGGGATTTGGTTAGGGCTTTGGTTATGTCTTACAGGAGGCTACAGAACATGTGGAATCCACTATCTTCTTGTTGCCTCTGACACGTAAATTTTCCAGAACAAACTAAAGGGAATGTATTTACTTCAGCATCCATAGTAGATCAAGTAACTCTAATGACTGGTTGATCAAATAACTCTTGCGACTACATACTGTAGTCCTGTCTGAAAAAGAGGATTTCAGAAGAGTGGAAAAGCCTCATTGGCAAAAGTATTGAAGATGGTTTGGGTGAGGTATTGGGAGGCTGAGGCATTAGGTGGAAAGAAGCAAATGGGTCCTTTTTCCCAGCCAGCTGTCCTGCTTGAGTGTACCAGCAAAATCATGGAACAGGGAGAGAAAAGTATCCCATGAGTTAAGATGACTTAACAAAGAAAAGAAGAAAACAAAGGATTTGGTTTGGTCAAAAAAACATTTAATGTTTC
>JANHGB010042911.1:0-23126 GCA_026283785.1 Coracopsis vasa | reverse complement strand
CGCCGCTGCGCCGCCTGGCGGGGGCCGCCCTGCTCTGCGCCGCCGTCCCGCGCCTCTGCGGCGGCTGGAGCCCCTGCCAGCTCTACCGGTACCGCGACACCAGCCATCATGCCGTGGGACACCGCATCCCATGCCATTACCATGCTCAGCATCTTCTTTGCCAGCAAGGTCCTCACCACTGTGGTCAGGTAAGGGGGGAGCAACCACCCTCCCCACGCTACCCTGGGATGACCTGGGCAGGGTCCCCTGGGTCCCCTCTGAGCGCATTTCCCCTGCAGGGGTGCTGGGCTGGGCCTGGTCGTGGGGGCCAGTTTCATGAGCAAGGCATTGGCCCCCATCACTGCCATCCCCAACAGCCATAGCTTCTTGCACCATGTTGTCTTCACCTTCTTTGGCATCCTCGCCATCCTCAGCATCATGCTGCTGCCAGAAACCCAGGGCCGCAGCCTGCCCCAATCCCTGCAGGACAGCGAGAGCCAGTGCTGGTCCCCCCCTCTTCCACCAGCTGTCCCACAAGGACCACATGCCCTTGCTCATCCCCTACGGCATCCCCCATGACTACACCCGCCTCACCACCTCCACCAAGAGTATGCTGGGCTCCCTGGCCACCCCCCACGAGATACAGCCGTGCCTCCCACCCCACACCAGGGTTTTTCCACTGCTGGGGGGGCTGAACATGGTGCTGTGACCCCCATCGGTGGGTGCTTGCAGGGACGATGGGGTGCACCAGGACATATGCAATGGCAGGGATAGGGGGAGCAGCACACTCACCCCACAGTGGGGCCAGATCCTCCCCCAGGAGGAGCTGTGCTGGGAGTCCTGGGATGGGGGTGATGCTCCCCAGGGTGCTTGCGGCAGTGGCTTGCAGGCTGCCAATAAAAGAAGTGCCTTGTTTCTATGGGCAGCTGGTGAGTTTGGGGTCCCACATGGTGCCCCTGCCACCGGCCCCCTTCTCTGGGATCTTTATTATAGGGGCAACCCGGGTTCCCCAGCTCTATGGGGCTTGTCCCTGGGGCATTCCCCCCAACAGGGCTTCCTGTGTCCCCAGCCTCTGCATTCCTGGGGTTTGCTGGGCATGGGGTCTGTGGTGTGTGCAGGCATGCAGACCCCCGTGCTAAGGCCTATCTTGGTGGACATGTGTGTGCAAAAACCCCTGCATCTTGTGCATGTCCATATGCAAAGATGCTGCAGCTGGGTATCCTGTGTACATAAATGTGCAAGCCCCCCGCTGCTGGTTCCCCGTCTCAGCCCCTCTGAGGGCAGTAGGGTGACCTCCCTCCCTAGCCCTCCCAATCACACTGCTACCCATAGAGGTCGGCCAGGCGCCAGAAGCATGGCCCCCATTCACTCATGTAGTGGTAGTCCTGGTCCTCATCCATCAATCTTGGAGACAATGGAGCTGAGGGGGCTGGGGCTGGAGCCCGAGCCCTCATAGTCATAGATGAGGGCCGTGTCGTAGGGGGGCATGCTGGGGTGGCTGGGTCCCTGCCCCCCCTATGCAGCAGCCCCCCAGCCCCAGCCAGCCTTCACCATTGAAGCAGGTGGTGTTCCAGTTGCGGGCAAGCTGCGGGTGCTGGGGGCTGAGCTGGAAGTGGAAGGAAGCACCGCGGGGGGACCAGTCATCGTCCGTGGCCCCCAGGAGCAGGATCCCACTATGGCCTGGCCACTTGCAGAGTGGCACGCCTGGCAGCTGCAGAACCGGAGCGTGGTCATTCACTTACAGGATCTTAGAATCATAGAATAATTAGGGTTGGAAAGGTCCTTAAGATCATCTAGTTCCAACCACCCCTGCCATGGGCAGAGACACCTCCCACTAAACCATGCCACCCAAGGCTCTGTCCAACCTGGCCTTGAACACCGTCAGGGATGGAGCATCCACAACTTCCCTGGGCAACCCATTCCAGTGCCTCACTGTGGAACAAAGTGACTGAAACTTTAAGTTTGGTAGAAAAGCAAAGGGAATTGGCTTAAAGGAGTTCTTTTGGACACTCAGTGAAAGCCCATTAAGAGAGTGGCTAATTCATACCTCAGTTAAAACACATGCCAATAGTTTAGGTATCACCATCTTTCAGAATCGTCAGACTTTTTCATTAACTTGCGAAGTGGCAGCTGGGTTTTCACTCAACTCTATTATTTCCTAAATGGATTAATAATTACTTGCCAAAACAATATTGCTGTTAGATTACGAACTAATAGTAGGTTCTCTGATGCACGGAGTTTTAGCAAAGAGGCAGGAGGCCTGTGTTCTCTTATGAAATATTGTGATAGCTTGCATTCCCTCGTTGGCACTTCAGTCTGTGCTCCCTCTCTTGACGGTGATCTGGAAGTGACACTTTTCAAAATAACTTGACAAAGATACTTTCAAATCCATCACTTCCTTACGAGTATTTCATTATTCCTGATTTCCTCAAAGAAAACTTGAGTCTCTTTGCAGATTCTCGTGCACGTTTTTATCTCCTGCTTTTGGGGTTGGAGCCTACCCGTACTGAAAGCTAACAGTGTAAGAAAACTCTAGAGATTGTTGCTTACAAATATAAGTTTGGATATAATAAATATGCAGGGTTTTATATCAAAAAGAAACATTAAAATCTGACCAAAATGCTGGTTTTTGCATTGCAACTGTCAAATAGTCATTTAACAATATAAATTAGATATCTATATTTTAATGAATAGCATATTCATGAATGCTAATAGTAACAGGCTAGGTTGTGATTTTGTAAGAGTTAAAAGAGTAACTTCATAAAATGGTGGTTTAAGGGGATAGGTTTTTATTGTATAATAATGTTGATTGCATGGCTGGTTTTGCTTCCTCTAGAAGGTCCAGGAGAGAGCATTTTGAAGTATTAAGGGAGAGTTTCAATAAAAGTACAGATATGCTTAACATGGCTTAAGTGTTGTGTGTTTAATCAGATTCCCTCCAAGATTTTAGGTTAACTGCGTGTAACAGAACTCTACTTGATAGCAGTGAGACCTGGATAGGTCTCCTAGGATAGGAGACCATTTCCATGAGGTAGTTCTCTTGAAGCATACTATTTATTTTAATACTGTTCTCTGCTTCAGTGCTAGTATCTATGGCTAAAAGAATATTTATTTTAGAACTTCATCCAACTGTAAGGATGTCATATTATGGGGAGCCTCCCCTAGTCTTTGCTGCCCTCCATGTAGGGTGAACTGAAGAGCAGCTTTGGGTTCCAGAGCATGAGCTGCCAGTCATAGCTTCCTCAAGCACCTTTACCATCTGAAGAGGTTTGTTCTTTGGTATTTATCTGGTGACTGATTGGTCAGATTTAGTGAATTATTTGCTAAATTCCATTCTAATTTCTAGGACAAGTGCATTATTTTGGTGACTTTCTAAGCGTGTGCCTCCATACCTGGGTTTATCTATATGTATACATGCACAAACACCATGTATATTCACATTACGTTCTATATGGAGAGATCTGTACATCAAAGTAGTGATGGCCCTAAGATACTATTTTTTCTATAATATAGACAGTTTTAATTTATAAAGACAAACATTTGCAAATTGAAACTAAAAAGAGGTGATTTCAGAAAACGGTAATGTCACAGTAGTACAATCTCCAAATACTATGGAATACTGTCAATACTGCATTACATACATTCCCCTCCAAGGGTAAAAGCAGTACCTATGGGCATTTGCTTAAAACTCATGATAGTTACTGTCTAGTGTAGCTAAATATTGTTCCAAAGGCCTTTTTTAAGATTTCCAGTACTGGAGGACTCACTGAAAGCATCTGTGTGACGTACCCCAGACGGATTCAGGCATCTCTACTGAGTGTAAGGAAAGACCCGAATACCAGGATTACAGATCCTGCAAATCCCGTGCTCAGTTTTACAGAAGGATCAGGCAGTTTATGTATTCAGTTAATCTATTTTCACTTCAGTGTAATGACTTGCAGCTGTAGCCCACTTCATAGGCAGATCAGAAGCTACACTGTAATATCTGTCCTCCCCATTCCATTTATCTTGGAAGGCTAATTGTTTAGCTTACGGCATGTTTTATTCTCCCAGGCTACACTTAAAAATAAACAGAGCCCAGGCATCCCGGGCCCTGCTGCCTGCGATAACTTCACGGTGTCCATGGCACTCACTATCGGTGCTGGACGAGCAGGCACAGGAGCGTGGGCAGCACAGATTTATCTCGCCGGCCCTGCCTGGGTGGTCTGATAGGTGGTCAGTCCACATGTCCCATGAGGACCTTCCCACAGATCCTTCTGAGATGCTTTCTACAGCCCACGCTTGGAAACCCTTTGCTTCACCCCGGTTGGGGATGCGGGAGTGGACTGTCCAGCTGAGGCAGATGTTCTGATTTGGCGTTATCCAAAGCGAAGAGGATAATGCAGCCTCCAAAACCACAGTGCCTCTTTGGGTCTTCAGGCTTTTGTTTATTTGTAAAACAACCCTCTCAAGCTGTGTTACTTCATTTAACAAAGAGCAGTTTTCCTTACTGCTGCCTAGTATTTGCATGCATCAAGGGCCAAGTCTGTCTGGAAGTCTGACTGTACATTCCAGCTAAAACAGTATCAGAGCTTGGCTGCTGGTGTGCAGCACCTACAGTAGCTGAGCTGTCATTTGTGAATCGTGTTCTTCAAAGCTTCATAAAACTGCAGATGCTCAGGTGTTTTGGTGTGCTATAAGAAAGTTTGTTAGGGAGCTCAATGAACTCTTCAGTGTTCAGGTCATCTAATGACTTGGAAATGAGAAGATTCTTCTTTTCCAAGAGGAAAAATGTTCAGGTCTTTCAAAATACAAAGTGACTGGAGCTCACAGAATCTGAGGTCCTGTTGGCTTCCAGTGATATGTTGGCATCTGTATCACTTTGGAAGATGGCAATGTGATCTAGATAAGGATGGCCCTGGTCTTTGCAGGGGGGTGGACTACATGGCCTTTAAAGGTCCATTTCAACCCATACTATTCTATGATTCTATAACCAGCTTATTGAAGCTCTCATGAAACCTTCAAATCAAATCTTCAGCATTCCTGCACTGATCTACTGGGGGTGGAAAACAGTACGGAAAAGCAAGAACTTGGCTGTTATTTATTTGAGTGGAGGTTTTCATCAGATCAGTTGTTCAGCATTTGCTTATGCGAACAGGAGACATGCGTGGTAACAACTGTAAAAATACATGTATGTGACCCAGCGTATGCACTCTGTATGCAGTCTTGGGATGTGAGTTATATAGAGGTTAAAAAATACAAGTGCTTGTAGATAGACACATCATCATGTTCATGTTTTCTGCTTTGCTGTGCAGATTTTGGACTTCACTAGCTTCCATCCACAGGCAATTAGATGTACAGCCCAGAACTACTTAAGAGTGCTCTGTTCCTTCTCCTATCACTTTGGATTCAGATCAGCTTGCTTGGAGCTCAGTGTTTAAGGCAAGCTTCTGTAGTTAAACCTTTCCCCATCGTATTCTACCACATGGTGTCATGCTGCAGCGCTGCTTACTTGATCACCTTACTTCACTGGATGGCAAGTACTTCATTAGGAACTGTTACAAATTTGTTATAACACAACACAACCTAATGAGGTCTTTTCTCCAGTCAAGACAGGTTTGCCTTGCTGGCTGATGCGATTATGTAGGTAAAGCCTCAGTATAAACTGGACTAGGGAATCTTCTGCACACACACTTTAAAATACAATTACGTTGTCACTAAATGACATACCTGCAAGACTCGGTTAAGATGCATTTAGTAGCTCTGCTGTGAAATACTGCAAAAGACTTTTCATTTTAAAAGTTCAGACAATTAATTTAACATGTAAACAGTAATTGTTTGGAGAGATACCACGGCAGTGTAATATTAATGTCAGTCTTGTTTTATTGTGGTAAACTTAAATTTAGCGCTATGTTGTAAAGGCAGAAGGCATGCTTTTAATTTGAACTATAAAAGTAAGTTGAAACATTGCCTTCCAGGTATTGGAACTGAATCCTCGTCTTTGATTTTACTAAGGGAAAAGTTAGTGGTGGGAATTGTTTTAGAGCATGTGATTCAAATTCATTCTTTGGCAAGTACCTTGATTCGGGGTTTAATCTAGAGTTTGGCACTGCTAACAAAGGTGAAGTGTAATTATTTACCAAGCGGCATTGAAATGGCACCTAAATGAAGCACTAAGCACATGGTGAATTATTTGTATAAAGATAACCTGTGCTTTCAGTGTTATTCAATAGGAAAATGCTGTGGCTCCTGCTGAGGACCACAGGAATTTTCAGCTTTCGTTTCCCCATTGTGTCTCCTTCACCTCCCTTGTGTAAGTCTTTGCATCGTATTTACTGTATCTTGATAGGAATGAAATGCAGATTTGTAGGAGACCAGAATGTTTGGCAAATGGGCAACTCTTTGGAAATGTTTTTATATCTTATTAATAACTATGTTCTCAAGAAATGGAATTTTACATATTTTTTTCTCCTTTTTGTTGACTTTTTATTGTCTCTCTTTTGCTATTTTTAGCTTTCCTGCTGTCTGTTTTAAATTTGCTTCCTTGATTGCAGGAGCTTTGTAATTGTAAAACGTTGAGCAGTGAATCCCCTTTTGCACTGTTTTCACCCCATTCTGCGGTTGTGTATTTATACTCCAGTGTGCAACTTCATCTATTTCCACACTTCAACACGCAACAGAAGTGGTTCTGCAAGCGAAAAGGCCTTGGGAAGGCACTGACTACCACTTCAGGGAGTCCCCTCCAGCAACCCTTTCACAAGTAAAGCTCAAACAACCTACTGCCGAGAGGAATGGACTTGGCAAATCCATTTCTCTCTCTGCAGCCTGCAAAGAGCTGGCAGGGTTGAGCTGCAGAGAAACCCAAGTGTGACCTGACAGCCAGAGTATTTATCACTGGGGCCAGAGTTTGGCACCACTTTATGGCCTTTAAAAAAGAAAACAAAAAGCCCTTCCACAAAACCCCAGCCCAAGCCCTCACCTCCCTCTGCCTGAGAGCTGCTGGCTTGTTCTCTAGAAAAATAGCTAAAGTATTTGGTGCTAAACTTCCTTTTAGATGAAAGGTTGAAGGAGCTTTACAAGAAATGTGCAGAAATTAATGTTAGCGACAGCTGTTTAAGCTTCACCTAAATGAGGCATTCTTTAGCCAGATGATACAACTCGCTGTTAGGCTGAAATATTGATCTAGAATTATGAATTCCTAATCCCTTCCTCAGGCTCCCACTGCTGGATACCATATGTGGAAAATAACATGTTAAACCAGCACTGCCTCCTTTCCATCCCTTGAGTTTCATTTCTTTCTGTCCTGTACTCCATCTCCTCCTCAAAAATATGATTTATTGAATCATGAACATCATCAGGATGTAAGCAATGCCATGTACCAGCACCCTAATTTTGATACAATTGTATTTACACACAAAATTAACGGTTCTTTAGCAATTTGACCTCAACCTTTTCCTCTGCCCCATACATTTCAATAAACAGGCACCTTTACTACTTCTGTAATAGTAATGCTTTTGAAGATCAATTAAAAACCTGCAACACAGGCTGATTTAAGAAGTAGCAGAAGCATTAGAAAGCAGGTATTCTGAAGAGTTTGCCAAGATGAAGCTTCTCCCAAACCTGTGTCCAAATTGTTCATTGTATGTATTCGATTCCAAACTAACTTGCAGACTGTAATAAAATTATATTAATCATTCTGAATTATTACTAAGTATTAATACTGAAACACTATCAACACTGGCACAGGTTGCCAAGAGAAGCTGTGCCTGCCCCATCCCTGGCAGTGTTCAAGCCAGGTTGAACAGAGCTTGGAGCAACCTGGTCTAGTGGGAGATGTCCCTGCCTATGGTAGAGGGTTAACACTAGATGATCTTTAAGGTCTTTTCCACCCCAAACCGTTCTATCATTCCAAGATTCTATTAGAAATACTTGTATTTTATAATAAATATATTACATTGCTATAAATCAGCATTTATTACCCAGAAGATTTTCCCCAAAACCGTGTGTATATACAGCCTGCAAAGTATAATTATAGGTATGGACACCTTCTTGTGATGCTGTTCTAGGGATTGGTTAGTAAGAAATTGGGTGCATTTCCAGTTCAAGGCCACCTTTGCACTCATGTATGCGTACATACACAGGAAAAATAGGGTTTGAGAGCTCTTTGTATGTGTATAGCCCATTCAGTAGCACACAGGCTAGACTAGAGAAGGACGTATTTATTTAACACACACATTTACAGTGCTAGTAACTTTCTGTCCTTTTGTTGCTTCCCAGTTCTTCCAGGAAAAAAACCCAACATAACAAACAGGTGAGAGAAATACTCATCTGAGTTTCACACTGCAATATGGATTGCCTTAAAAGGATTGTATAAATTTATGGCCTCTATCATCTGAAGTTCTGCTCTTTCATAGCATTACAATAGGTTGGCTGCCGAGTTGTGCGTTACTCTGCTCTACTTGAGCTGTTTGGAATATTACTTTGAGAATTGGAAGGGCTCCGGGGTGCTAAAACTGATTATGAGATTTTTCTTTGCTTGACAAGATGAGGAGGTCCATGTGATGTATAAGGCAGTTATGTGGATTGATGGTAGACAGGTTTCAATCACAGAATCATGTTGTGCTTTGCTCATCTTTGAGGTGGGATGCTGGCAAAATTGAGTTTCAAGAGGATAATTACAGTCCAATCAAATCCTCAGGTTAACTTTCATGAATCTTTTATTAATTATTCTTAAAGAGATCCCTTCTAGTCCTCTCTCAGTGCTTCCTGAGAGTTCTTCACAAACTTGGTTTATAATTTTCTTCCTGAAAATCAGGGAAAAGGTAATAAACTGAGCAAAACCTCCAAGTGTCCAAATATCTTCATTCTGAGTTTTAGAAGTTAGATAATGCTCAGATTCCCCATCTTCTATCTGTTAGTGAATATTTCTCTTCAGCATGCGTTTGACAGTGGTTTTTTGTGTTAATACCTCTGTCAGGTAGGAGTCTCAGCAGGCTGGTTAAGTGATCCCAGCTTGTAATTGCCCACCCGAGATAACCTTGTGTAGTCAAGTACCTGACCCTCTTAGAAATCAGGAGTTAACTCTATGAATGGGGACTGGTTTGAGTGGTAAAATAATCCCTTCAGCTAAGCAGGATAAGCCCTGAGACCAGGCAGAGCCCTTTTAAGAAGCTGTAGTTACACATTCCCCAACAATAATGCACCATTCACAATTCCTGTATCGTTATACAGTTATTGGTCTCTGGCCACAGAGGTTGAGTAAGGGCTGTGGCTTCTCTTAATCTACTTTCTTGAGAACCATTTGCTGCAGTTCCTGGTTTTCATTTGTATGCTGGAAAGTCTCTGTTCAGGCTCCTGTTGCTTGAATTGTCCCTCTTGCCAACTGCTTTGCACTTCCAAGTTGAGTCAACTCAAACCACTTCACCGGGGATCAGGTTGGGTTCCTGCTCAGTCCTAGCACAGCAGATTGGTTCTTCCCAAACCTCGCCAGAAGACCTTCTGGTGTGACAGGAATACTCTGATAACACCTAAAGACATCCACCCTGGTTTTGGAAAGACTGACATCTTCCACTGAAGTCCCTGGTAGCTGACTTCCCATCTCTGTTCTCTGGGACTGGTGTTTGTCTCGGCCTCTTCTCTGGTGTCTCACATTAGTACAGATTATTTCATGAGGGGGGGTTCTGTGTGAAGGTTCTTCTCACCTCTGCAAGGTTGCCCTTGAGACTTTGAATTTTGATCCTGTAATACACAGTTCTGTCATTTAAAACATTCCCATTGTTTTTTGATCATAATCGTTCTTTTGTACAATACTGAGCTTTTTCTACTGCTTTTACTTCTCTTACTTGAATTATACCATAGCTGATTTGAGCAAGCTGAGCTTTACCTCTGAAATGTGGCTGGTGTGATTCAGTAGTGCCCCAGTCATACAAATTGATTGGGTTTATACGTTGAAGTTCACTTTTCATGTGGAAACCAAACTTCCAGGGTGCCTTTGAAGAAAATCTACTAAATTCCTGGAACAAAGTTTTGTTGCTCAGAATGCCATTTTTGTTCCTTTTACACACACAGAAGCACTGTTCGTGTACAAGAGGTGTCACTGGGTCATCTGAACACTTGCCACCTAACTTGAGAAGAAAGCCAGGGGTTTGAAAACAGACTAAGACAAAAAAGCTGCTCTTGCTCAATTACACATGCCCTCTGATGGGGCTCCCGGCAGCACAAGGCAGCCCTACTCTCGGCTGACACCTTCCTTCCTGGGTGTGCGGCTGTGCCCGCTGGTGGTCCAGGTTTGATGCCCATGGGAGCTGTTTCAGAGTGCTGCATCAGCAGAGAAGTGTTAAATACTAGATTTCCCAGTAGCCTGTCCCAAACTAGTGGACAGGGAGCCTGGCATAGTATCTACAACAGACAGAGAAACGTTTGGTATCTGTGTGCAACAACGGGAACAGAAACAAAAGACCAGTGGAAAATACTGCAGCTTTTTAACTAATCTAAGATGGTTGACTTTAACCCTGGGACAAAATACAACTGAAGTGTAGCGGTCAAGATCCAGTTCAAGCAGTTTTGATGTTTTTCTTCCAAATTCATTGTTTGGCACTGTGCAATTCTTTAATACAAAGCAGTTGTTTCCATTTTTAATGTTAGTTACAGGGAAATTTATGATGTATTTGTACTTCTCTGCAAATATTCAAGTGCTCCTCTGGAAGAAGGTAAGCAATAAATAATGTTGCTTCATACGCAGTGTGGACATTAAATCATTTAATAGTATAATAAGAAAACCTTGAACTAAAATCCTCGTGGACTTTCTGAAGGTATTTTTATTAGATTTTCCAGTATTATGTTCTTTAATGGAAAACTTTCCCTCCTCCTCCTATACATTGAGACTTATCTTAAAATTAAAATATGGCAAAATAATTACTGCAACTACAAAACAGAGATAGACAAAAGAGAGAAAATATATCTATATCGCATCATTATGCTATAATCGGAAATATTTACATGCCTTTTAAGAACACTGGTAAGTCTGAGTGGCAGACAATACATAGCGGTACTTGCATTAGCTCCAGTCTGCAAGTACCAAAATCAAGAGAGGGGGTTTTGTTTCAGTTTCCAGTGATTATTCTGTATTACTTCAAACTCAGAGTTTCTCAGAAAACACGATCTTGAGTTTATTTCTCAGTGCTACTCAGTGTTACAGTAAAATAAAAACCCTTTAATGCTACAGTTTTGTCCTTAAGTAGGCTTAAAATAGACATGGAAGCTTTAAGTCTAAACCGCTGCAGGTACATATTCAGCAAGGACTGGGATGAGACTGACAGATCTGAAGGAGTGACTTCATTAGCTGGTGTCATCAGCTCCTTTTATGATCCTCAGGACTATCATCCTTGCAGCCCCATTTGAGCTTAGTAACGATTCACTGCATTGGAAAGTCTAGCTCTAAGACTTTCTCTTTTACGGGCATACTTACGCTCTGAAAAGTGAATGTAGGGGTTATAATCATAGGTGTGAAATTGCTGCATTTCATTTGTCTCAGTAACTCAGGTTAAATACATCCGAGTCATTTAAAAATAAAAACATATGTCTGTAGCTGGCTGTTCTTCCAACAGTTACAGAGCCAGGCTTCAGGATTTCTAACCAGCTAAGTCACCTCCCTGTCTAGCTTCAGACTAATTACTGGAGGCACGTGGATGAGATCTAAAGATAGGAGGAGCTATCTTCAACCTGTCACCCTTAAGGATAAAACAGCACTTGTGAATGTTGAAAAAGCTGAGGCTCAAATTACTGTTTCTGCTTTGATTCAATGCCCTGGGTTCGGCAGTATCAGTTGTTTTTCTGAAGGGGAGAGGTCCTCTGTCCATTACAGACAACCTGGCCTCAGAAGAGGCGGGGGTAACAATTCCTTTTCTAAAGGCTCATGGCTGGCATTGGGTTGTTCCTGCATCACTGTATAAAAATACCTTGTCAGAAATGATCAAAATTAGATCAGATTCTTGGCCTGTAGGGTTGATATGTCAGAAGATGTGAAATTCCCAGTGAAATAACTCGTATATCATGCAGTGAGATACACCTGCACACATTCTTATGTACCATGTGGACACCCACAGATTTGCTTTCATTGCCTGCCTTCCTCCAGTGGAGATTCTGTGAAATCCCACTCAGAGGGGGGCAGATTTTATGACTGGATTGTACTTTATTCCTTCTGCCTGTGCATTTGCCGTCTGTGTTTTTGAACTTCCTATGTATATCTGCGTGTGGTGTTAGAAATTTGGGAATAAATTTGCAACTAATCTTGAAGAAACTACTGCAGTGCAACACTTTCCTTCAGAAAGGCTTTTTGGTCACGTATTTGCTTGCATGAAAAAGTGGAAACAGGCTGAAATACTTGCAGAACATATTCTAGTGAGAATTTACCGAGTACTTACTGTTGATTTTAAGCTGTGGTTAACAAAACTGTAGTGCCTTACACAGCTGAGCAGCTACATGAGCCGTACACACTCACTCTGCCAAGACATTTCACCAAGAATCATTCTTTGTTGTTGTTGTTATTCTATTATTTCTGTGTCTTTTAGCCCCTTTTTTGTTCTGAAAATGTACAGTATGGTATGTTTCAATTCCTTTGCTCCCTGGAAATGTTAAAGCCATTTGCTGTTCTAACTGATCCCTGCTTGGAGTGCTTCATTACTGACGCAATCTCGAGGTGAGCATTGTGAAGTGAAGTATTATTCTTAATCTCACTGCGAAGCAGTGGGAAGTCAAACTGCAGGCAGGCAATGTCAGAATCGCCTCTTCTAAAGGAATTTGGGTTTTTTTCTAGTGTGAGGGTGAAGTGCATTTAAGGCTGTGTTTGCTGATCTTGAAGCTCGGGATGTAACGACTGAAATGACAGTGGAATATGACCTTGCAAAGAACGAGAGGGATAAAATCTACGTGAGCTTTGGGAATAATGGAAATGAGTCTCAGTCCAAATGAATGAGACCTTTAAAGGTTGCCTTTCCCTTCAAAAAGGTTTTTGATACAATATGAAGCTTCTAACAAACCCTTAAGAAAGGACAATTATGGTACTATCCATAGGGCTCAGAATTCAAGATGTTCGAACTGGCTGCAGTTTGACAGCCATAGAAACCATTTCCCATTTAATCTATTTAACAAGAACGAAAGAGTGTTTTCTTGCTCTTAGTATGTATTTAGTCATTAATTTGGCTTTATACTGTTTTCACTGCTGAGATTTGAGCATATTGTGGAAAATTAATTATCTTAGTGCATACCGTACTTATGAAGTACTGATTTGCCTTTTCCAGCTACAGAAAATTGTACCTTTTTTTCCCTCCTAAATTGAATTTCTTCAGAGGAGTTAGACTGGAAAACGCTGCATGAAAAGCCAGTATTTTGAAAAGCGAGGTGGATTGAGGAGATTTTTTGAAACTAATTTGAAATATTTTGGACAGTTTCTTTCCCAACCACTTCTTGCAATATATTGATCCCCAAAGAAATGACACAGTGCCTCTTCAGCCCTTGCGGAATGAGGAGTGATTCCGTGTGGGTTTGAAAGATGAAGGTACACACTGAGGGCCTGTTCTGAGTTTCAGTTTCCCTTGGGTAGCTTAGGCCCTACAAGAGGATGTCCTTCATGACTAAGGTACCAACAAGGTTTCTCTGAATAACCACATTTTTTATACTTAGTTACTGGTGCAGCTGCTTTTTGCTCTCTGTGCAGTCATCTTATCCGTCATTTTCATCACATTCAAAGCTCCGCTCTCCGGCCCAGCCTTCATTTAATTGAACTGATTGTATTTTTCGTTCATCCTAGAGTTGCTGGGTTTGGAGAAGGGAAAGACACATGGGGGTGGGAAGGAGGTTGATCGATTTTGTACATGGCAGGTGTTTCATATAGGATTTGGTTTGGTTTTGGTTTTCCTTTTTTTGCTTTTTTCATAATCGCTATTTTCTTGGAACCAGAGCCTGTAGTTTTAGGAACTGTGCAAAAAGACACACGTTCACTTTAAGTCTTCTATTGTATTTTTGTTTTCTATGCCAAATGCCTCTAGACACCTCTCATGACTGGCACCAGCCGCACACTGGTGCTCTTCCTGCACGTCCTTTTGTAGTTACTCTGCTGTCGTGCGTAACGAACCCTCCCTCTCTCCCCATCTCCACGCTGTGCTTTTCCTTTCTCCTTTTCTACCCGATTTCACTTGTGATTTCTGTAGCTGACATACGAATGCTCAGAATTTCAAAACAGCCCACAGCTGCAATTAGCCATTTGTCAAGGTGTGCATGAACCAACCAGCCTCCTCGCTGCAGTTAAGTCCTTCGGTCGGTCTGCTGACACACCACAAAATTATCCTCTTAGCTCAATGAATGAGAAAAGTCCCACAGCAACAGAAGCTCGTCTGGGTAATGCATAAAAACCTCACTGTGTGTGTTTGCCTTTTGGTTTTTTTTTCCTTCTCCCCCCCTCCCAATGCAGAGTTGTTTTTCCCTTTCATCTTAGTGTTTCTAAAGGCAATAAAAGCTTTGTCCACCAGCAGTTATAAATTTCTGGTGTGCCACACCCCCGATTCAGTGCTGTTATGCTAAGGCTTGTATGGCTGGAACCCCACGAGGCATTTTCAAGTATCTTCTCCATCCAACTCAAGCAGTTCTCATCACTCCAGAAATGTCTTTCTTTAGCTTATAAGACAGAAGAATGAGCTCCCTTCAGAGCTTAATATACCTCTGCTTCACAGAGAAGCTCAAAGGGTGCCTAGGTAGTGTAATGAGAGCACAGACAATCCAAGTTAGAAGTAAAATACATTTTCTCTGTGATGTGCTCAACCTTTTCTGCCCTGGGGCTTAAAAACTGAATTCTACTCTTTAATTTAGCGTTCTCTGCTTGTACCTTGAAATGCTGCTAATGATTGGAGAGAGTGGAGAGGGTAGCAAAAATGATGTGTCAGATGTGTCTGAAACCATAAAGATTCTACAGGCAAGACAATTGGACTCACGTCAATGGATTTTGAAAATACAATTTTCTGTCTACTGGAGGCCAGGGAAGAGAAGACGTTGAGTTCATTTGTGCCGTAGTATTTTTACAAACTCCTTATTAAATCACACTTGAAGGAAAGGTGCGTTTCAACAATAGCTAGTGTGCTACTACCCTCATTGCTCCAGAATGGCAAAATAGAATAATCTTCAAATTTAAAAATAGTCTAAAAAATCTAGATTGCTTCAAAACAGAGACATAATTTGTTGGGGGATGGTTTTTTTTCCCCTTCTCCTTTTTTTTGTTTTTCCTTCTTTTTTCTGTAGAAGCAGTGCTTCTGGGAAAAGACTGGGATTTGTGATTCACCAGCTCAGTTATTCTCACAGTTGTGTCACATGTGTCAGTTCTTCAGATCCCTCTCTCCCTCCCCCCCTTATTTTCTTTCCATGAGCTTCTCCTGGCCAAGCTTGCCCTGAATCACGAGTGCAAGGGCATGTGTTTCAAGGACATCAATATCGGTTTCCAGAAACATGGCAATTTCTCATGATTTGTGATTCAGAGAGGTGGCTATTTACACCATCTAAAAATACTGAATTGGGGCATCTATTATTTAACCTATTTTTGATTCTTATGCTGTAAGGAAGTTCATTTATTCAGTAAGAGTTGCTTTTCATGACACTTGAACATCTGTTTCTGAATGATGTCTTCAGCTCTGTTGCGAAACTTAAACCTGCTTTGGAGTTGGAAGCTAATGGATGTTAGTGATAGCATACGGTGCAATTTTAAGCTGTTCATGTGTATTTAAAATAAGATTGATTTGCAGTAGTTTCTTTCCCAGGGACGTACAACTTAAACTAATTCTTAATGATCCAAATGCATTAAAAAGTGGTTCATAAAGTCCTCAAACCCACAAAACTCTGAAATCTTTCAAAGCCAGTTTACTCCGGTGGTACTGTCATGGCTAAAAAAGCACGCCTCCATGACAAGTGACTGCTTGGTTGGCTTGGTTTTAATTGGCATTGCCTTTACGTAGCTCACAAAATGAGGGAAAAATACATTGCAGCAATATATCCTTTTGGTGGAACTCAGCTGCAGATGCACTAGGGCAAGTATGTTGTTTCTCAGAGAATAGGTGTGTGTCTTATCAGAGAGCTGCAACTATAAGGAAACCTCCAAAGTAATGGTGTGCCATGTGTGTATCTGGGGGATGTGCAGACTGCCCTAATGGTACCTGGGTCCTCACTAGTCCCTGGCTGGATTCTAGCAGGACAGGCTAAGCTCAGGAAACACAGTCCTGAGCTTTGTTCTCATCAGAAGAGTGATTTTTTTTATATAATTTAAAAAATATTTTTGAAAGAAACATACATTTGGAAGCTACTCCCATCTCTTTGTGGGACTTACATTCTGCTGGTCATCATATCTGCAACTACTTGAATGGAGGATGGAGAGAGGAGGTGGCTGGTCTCTGCTCCCAAGTAACAAGTGATAGGACAAGAGGAAACAATCTCAAGCTGTGCCAAGGGAAGTTTAGATTGGATTATAGGAAAAAATTCTTCACTGAGAGGGTGCTCAGGCATTGGAACAGGCTGCCCAAGGCAGTGCTGGAATCACCGTCCCTGGAAGTGTTCACAAACCGTGTAGATGAGGCCCTCAGTGACATGGGTTAGTGGTGGACTTGGGGTAATGGGTGGACATGATGATCTTAAAGGTCTTTTCCAACCTGGTTGATTCTATGATACTATCTGTTCCCGATATTCTTCCATGTAGGCTGTTAAGTCTTTTCAGATGCAGCAAAGCCTCTGTGGTTTTTTTGGAGTGGGAAGACAAAAGGAAGAGCAGGAAAAGCCAGTTTACCAGGGAAGAGATGATCCCAGCCTTTCTCCTCTGCTGGCTGGTGGGTGATTACTATTGCAGGTTCTGGTTTTGAAGGGGATGTTGCAAAGGTACAAAGGATGCCCAGCACAACAGCCTATGTTTTATCGCCCAGTTACTCCTCAAGTGCTGAATGTTGACCTGCAGCTGGGGGTGAATCTGCTGTGACCAGCATTTTACACAGTCACGATGTGATGTAAAAGGGACCAAATGTCATATTAGATCACATTGTTGAGGCAAAGTGAGGAGTGTATTGGTGCTATCCGACTAGCAGCGTTGTAAATTGAATCTGTTAAGTCTAAACAAAATTTGCTTTGGTCCCCCAATTTGGAGCATACCTTTATTATTTTTAATGGATTGAAGCTGACAGGAGATTTGTGTAAGAAGATTTTACAGAATCCTTATGAGAATCCGAGTCCTTTGTCAGTGCGTGCCAAAACCCTAAATCATTCACTGAGTTTAGGATGGCGTTAATGGTATCTGAGATTATTAACAAAATGTTTTTAAATGGCTAAATGTTCCTCCATCTTGTACTGGAGACGTTCATGGGTTTATGCATGGTCTTACTGGTAGAGGTTGTGAATATACCCAAGCTCATTCCCCTTCGCTGTACAGATGTGCTGGGCACACTGTCACCACAGTATTAATTATTCAGCACCAAAGCAGAATGGCAGAGTTCAAAACTTGTGTGTAGGTGCTGTCAGCGGCTTTGATTCGGGAGAATTTCAATCAATTCAACTTTGATGTCAATTAAGAAGCTTTTAATCACATTGAGCAATAAAAACAACCCCAGCACTGCTCCCTGCCGTAGCCTGGCTGTGAGGGAAGAACCGACCGGTCCCCTTATCCCCTCGTCCCCGCGGCGGGTGGGGGCTCTCCACAGGGCAGCCCCTGCCCGAGAGCAGCCCCGTCTCCTCGGCCGGCTGCTCCCCGAGGCCCATTGCTGCCACAGCGGCGGCGGGTCGGGCTCCGCAGCCCGGGCCGCCCCTCAGCCCTGCTTGGGGCGGCCGCGCCGTTTCCCTTCAGGCCGTTTCCCCTCAGGCAGTTTCCCGCCGCCGCCGTAACCGTTACGTTACGTCCGATGCGCAGCGGCGGCCAAGCCCCGCCCCGAGCGGCTGTGCCCGTGAGTCTGTGGGGATCCGGCGGGAGCAGGGTCTGCCCCTCAGTGCTTCCCCTCTCCGGGGCCGGCCAGGCATCCCGGAGCGCCGCAGGGAAAGCGGCTCTGGAAGCCCTTAATGCAGCAAATGCCGCTTTAACTGTGGAACGAGTGTGGCGGGTGTCAGCGCCCCGGCTGTGGTGAGCGTGTGTGCTGTGGGGAAATGGCAGAAGGACGGATGGAGCAAACCAGATGAGAGGTTTTTAAACCCAAAAAGCAAAAGCAGAAACCCTCAAAGTCCTCGCCAGGTTGCCTCCTCCCGCATGCCTGCCGGATATCCCGCATGCCTCCGTGATATTAGGCTGCCAGTGGTGGGTAAAGTGTCCTCAATGGACGCTCAAGTTGGATCTTGTCTAAGCAGCAGCACATCATGCGTTTCCGTGAGTGAAAGGCAGCAGCAGCCAGGTGTAGTCGATGTATTTGTGTGATGGCCTTTTCTGCTCTTCTCCCAGCAGTCACTGATGTGTGATAACCTCCCCCAGCTTGGCTAACTCCTGCTGTAGTCTGTGGGGTAACTGCAATACCTGTGTGTACCCATAAGCAAACGTAAACTTCTGCAGTGGCAAGAAATACTACACAGAGTATTTAATCCTTATTACATGCATTGCCTCTTTTCTATATCTTCCTGAAAACCTTGTGAGCATATGGGCACTGCTGAAATAATATATTAAGAAGGAATCAGAATTTGCCCGCTGCCTCAGTAGTAGGCTTCAGTTTCTGGGGTTCGTAGACATGTATAAAATTGATCTTATCAGTGTCTCATGATCTGGTGACTATTTAGTAACAACGGTCACCCACACTGTGTGCCAAGGCACCATGCTGTTGGGTAATGAGGACTCCTGGAGTTGTGTGAAGGCCCCAATTAATCATCATAGTGTCAATTAAAAAGGCCATTAGAAATGCTGTCTGCAACCATCAATCCCGCATGGGTATGCTTTCTGGGAGAGGTGTCTGTATAATGCACTCAGATTTGCACATATACGCATGCTGCTTTTTTTCAGGTCAATATAACATGCCAGAGCAATTGGACAAAATATATTGGCAGTGGGAATAAATTTATATTCTGTCTTACATCATGTTATAGTTAGCTTCCAAATTTATTCCAGTCTGTTAAATCAGGTTTTCTAAGTGCAGCACAGTTGCACTCAAGCTCTTATTGGAGTTGCACTGCAGCGTTAACAGGGTATGATTTTAAGGCCAACATTCATTAAATCCTCTCAGAATCAGGGACTTTGTTGTCCCAGAGTTCCTGGTGGGGAACTCTGTGCCAGTTTGGATCTTCAAGTACTCAAGTAATACAATTGTGGGTGGAGCGAGTGGCATTTTTACTTTACATTGTTTATTACTTTTAATTTTTAGTTCTCTTTGTCAGCTGCTTATAAGTTCTTCATATTTCATTTGTTTGAATTGAGACATTTTTATACCCCTCATGTGCCATGCCATGGTTGGTTTTGTTTGTTGTTTTTTTTCCCCAAAAAAGCCCATTTGAATAAAGTTGAAGTGTTTATGAGACCAAGAGTAAAGTCGATTATTGTTTTGTCCTTATTAAAACAAATAGGTTTATTTTATTTAGGAAGCAGAGCTCCTGCTTGGAGCAAGGGTTTGAAAGTTCTTAAGGGCTTGTTTTGTTTTTTCTTATAAAAGATCTGCCTAAGTTGCTCCAAGGTAGGGTAAGGCACTGAACACCCCTGTTGTCTCATGCTCCGCAGAGGTGTGAGTTTTGTAGAGCCGTGTTCTGCAAGAGGAGTTGAGCTGGGTGGGATGGATCTGTACTAAGTGCAGCACCTTTATCAAGAATCTGGAATTGAACTCAGGATTTTTCTCTGCTGTTAGCAAATACTGTATGAAACACAGTAGCAGATATATATGTTATCATCCTGTTATCATGGGAGATAATCTGCTACCTCTGTCTTTTACTTTCAATAGCTTAAGAACCAGACTTTTGATAAGTGAATCTTTGGAACTGATGATATGCCTGGTGGCATCAACATCCTGCTCTGTAATGGAATATCAGTTTGGCTTTCCAGTGTACATTAAAACAAAAAAAAACAACCCTAAACAACCAGTTTACATGAAAAAATAGTAATCCAAACAAACCATTTTCAGTTTTTTATCCCAGCCTCGAAATCCCGGAAATTCATTACAGAGACTATGCCTTAAAAGGTCAGTGAGTTACAATCACTTGAACACTTTTGCTTAAATCTCCTCCTTTGTATATCATCATCATTTGATCATGATTGATCATCATCAATCATCATCATTCAGTTTTTAATGATGTGATCATAGAGCCCAAAAGAATTTTTGATTGCAGAAGATGATAAAGCTCTAGGAATCAAGCCTCCAGTCACTCCTGGAGCAGAGACTGTGGCCTGGGCAACTACAGTTCCTACAGCTGCCACTGGAATGAGAGAAGAGTGAACCTCATGAAAAGCTTGGAAGTGAATACTGGGTGGACCTGCCAGCTTTCCACATGGACATCCAAGAACCTTGGAGTCAGTTAACCACCATCTTGCTGTGCTCCTGTACCCCAGCTTTTAGGCAGGAGGGTATCAGTTGCCTTTGTCAGATGGGAGCAGGAGAGTTTGCAAACTGAATAGCCATGCTTTATTTTCAGCAGGCACATGTTAGCGTGCATGGAAGCCAGGATGATGCTCAGAATTTTGCATTGAGAGCAAGATCCAGAGGGTGTTACGAGACAGCCAGAAATAACAATAAAGGCGGTTATTAACTAGCTTCCTTTCATTCAGTGGGAACCCATGTTTGTCATTTATATTGGGACAGAGGGAAGATGCAGCTTGTGAACAAATGTTGGGAATTCAAAAGGGTGAAATTTTAAATGAGAGTCTTTGTAATAAAAAAGGAACATAAGGCTTGTATCTGTTAAAAGCAAATTCAAAACTGAAGCCTCTTTCCTGCCCTTCAACTTAAAATCTTATGATTATCTTAAATCCCAAAATGTAGCTTCATTGTTCGTTTCCTTTTTACCAGAATGTAAAATAACAGGAGCTCGAGGTCTTAGTGTATTAAAAAAAAAAGTAATCCTTTTTCATTATAACTTCTGGTAGTGTTAATTAAAGGTATTAGGAGAACCGTCATGTGTGACACATTTTTAAACTCTTGTACAGTGTGCTAGGAATATCTAGGAAAGGGATTATGAGCACAGCTTCTTCATGCACAGTGAAGGAGACTGGATTTTATTCTTGACTTTTTATCACCTGCGACTTGATCACGTTTTGTTTTCTTACCTGGCTAAGAGGGAGAATGTGTGTGTGTGTTCGTTGCAGTTCATAGTCTATTTAACAAACTGAGACTGTTTTTAGCAAAGTTCAGGGTTATTTCTTCGTATTGAACAAACCTCATTAAAGAAAGCTACTCAGAATTTTGACAAACAGTTGAAAGACCAAGAAAATTATCTGGTTTTGTGAGTGGCTTTCATTTCTTCGTGGTTTTGCCCACCACCTTTCCCCACCTCACTCCCAAGTGTGCCCTCATAGCATATTTCAGGCTGTATTTGGATGCGGTACCTTCAATAAGGATTTTGAAGACTCACATTGATGGGCCATGCTGTTCTGTTGGGATTATATGGTGTTACCTGCCTGGCTTCCTTAGCTCACACTGTGCTGCTTCAGTGGTGAGGTGCTACCCTTCTGCAATGAATTTAAGAGGGCAGTCTGACAGAATTCTTTGCAAGCATCCTTTGATCTGGTGATAGACATTTTATACCAGTATTTTTCCAGTTGTATTTTTCTCAGAGTTTGCATTATGTCACTAACCTTAGTGTATAAAACCAGGTCTAAGGTCCATTATGGCAGTGACAATGAGCAATGCAGTGTGATGTGTGAAAACCACACTGGTTGCTGTTCAGAGTGAAATAGTTTGGCTTTTAATGTCCAACATTTTAGAGGATGGAAGGAGAATTTTCCCCCAGGAATTGTAATGTTTGTTTGTATAGATTTTGAAAAATGAAAAGTGTAAGGATTTAGGGAGCCGTTTTCAAAGTAGAATGGTGTTCCACCCACTCCTCAGCCTCCATGTAAGACAGGAGTAACAGCTGCTAGTGCAGCTGACCTGGGTTTGAATGGAAGGATCTTGTTGATTGACGTTTGAACAAGATGCTAATTTGTTTACATGCCATGTGGTCCCAGTGGACTTGCTTAGATCACCAGATGCCTTGAAAAGCCAAAGTCTTTGACTGTTACAAGGAATTTGTGCATTTTTTCTGTTTATCCTTTACTATTATCTTCCTGCAGCAGATCTGATTCACTTGTAAGGTCTCTTTAAGTAGGTCTTTTTACTTTTACATTCAGTTAAACAACAACCACAAAGTTCACCAGGTGTCTAAATTCAGCTGACATTACTGGATATAAGCACATAAACCCAATTTATTAGGTGAAGCAGGGTTTCTGTTCAGAGAGACAAGCGTCCCTCTGAAATAACAGCGTACGCTGGCTTCACTGCTTGGACAAGAGGAAGAGTTGTGTGGGTTTGCTGCTCTTGTGCTCTTTTTTAACAATTAGCATACCATGTCAGTTAACTTCTGGTTTTTTTCTTTAATTTTTGGGAATTGTTTAGCTGACAGCTGACTGACCAGCCATTCTGAAAGCAGATGGGAAAATGGGTTCAGATGGCCAAATCTGTTCAGATGGCCCTTCTTTCTCTTTTTCGAAATCCTCAGGATCTTGCCTGATTGCAAGGTGTAGAGAGTGAATGTGGCCTAATTCTTTTTACCTGAACAAATAACATCCATTTAGGAATCTGGGTTTTCCTGGCATGTTTTCCCCACATGAATGGATGTGAAGTTTAGTTAGCAATAATACAATAAATCTGAATTTGTATTGCTATGAACATATGAAAGGGAGCATAAAATAAATTCATACTTCTTCCCATCTATGCTTGGTACAAGCATTGATATAATGAAAATTAGGTCCAAGTGATTCATCAAACCCAAAATTTTGTCATTTCTTATTACACGTAGAATCATTTAGGGTGGGAAAGACCTTTGAGATCATAGAGTCAAACCGTAAAAGCAATTGACATATGGAAAAGGGATGGTGACAAATAGGAGGCCTTCTGCATGGACGCTGAGAACAGAAAAGCCAGGAGGTTCATGGAGGTCTTGATTCAAGCAGTTCTCCTGGTGTCCAGCATAGGAACTGTGAGGCTGCGTCTAACCTCCCT